>VMDO01000681.1:148540-252196 GCA_007922755.1 Pedetes capensis | reverse complement strand
GAGCACTTGTCTCGAATTCATGAGACCCTGGGTTCAACACCCCCAGTGCTGCAAAGAAAAAAAAAAAAAAGAAAGAAGGCAAAACCACCAACCAACCAACCCCCCAAAGACCCACGCTTGAACAGTTTTCACAACAAAATCCCCCCAGGCTGAGGCTTCCCCTCAGTCTGACTCTTCTAGGATGTCAGCTCTCTGACATCTTAGGAATACTCTGAAGTGGAGGCTCCTCGTCTCCAAAACTCTTTGTTCCTGCTTCCTGTTCATTTCCCTTCACTTCCTATGGAAATCCAGACCTATGGTAATTCCTTCACTTTTTCTATAAGCGACTAAGTGATTTTTTTTTTTTTTTTGGTGGTACTGGGGGTTGAACCCAGGGCCTCACGCTTGCATGCTTTGCAAGTGCTGGACCACTGAGCTGCATCCTCAGCCCATTTTTTTTTTTAGTTTCTGAGACAGGGTCTCGCTAAATTACGCAGACTACCTCTAGTCTCGAACTTGTGATCCTCCTGCCTCCACCTCCTGAACCACTGGGATTACAGGCATGTGCCACCATGCCCGGCGTGATTTACTTTTAATAAACTGAGGTCAACACAATCATCCTTCAGGATGGCAGAATATGGTCATTGCTCTGTGCCAATACTGTGACTGCAGGTAATGAAAGAAACATCTTTCTTCATCCACCCTCCTTTGGAGAAGGAGAGTAGGACTAAAGGCGCACTCTCTATTTAACCAGTAGCATGAAGAGCTACACACCTGCCGGCTAGCCCCAGCTTTGACCATTGCCATGATGATGTTCTCTGTGGCCATGAAAGGCAGCTCTTGCTGAATACGCCGTTCAATTACCTAGAAGAAAAGAAAAAGTGAAGGATAAAGACAGGTGCCTCGAGGGTACAAAGTCACACACTCAGCAGGATACCAACTACGTTAAGCAAAATGCACAGCAGAGACAAAAACTATCCTTATTTACAGAGACACAGGGTAATAAGTTCATTTATTTGATACAGTATTTTTCATTTCTTAAAAATCCAGAAATTCAGTTTGATTTTTAACTCTTAACTGTTGTTGTGGGGTCAAAATAGCCCCCTGGGCAGGTGCTGGACACGGGGTGTCGTGGCACTCATCTAAGTGCTGGTATGTGCGACCCTGGGGTCATATGTAAGGGTTAATAAAGGAATACTGGTTTAACTTCCAGAAGCTGCTTCATAGGAACAACTCCTAAAACTTCAAATTTGATAAATTTCAGTGCCCAGGCATAAGAGCTGAATACACAATAGAGATGAACCCACCTGCCTCAGGGGCTGCAAACCAGGCAAATGGTACCGTCTACTCTGCCCAGCTACCCCAAGCTGCTGATTCATGCTGGCAGATAGCTCAGGCAATTTAAAGTGCTCTTCTCCCTTGTTCTATACACACACCTAATGAATTTCAGAGCTAATTCCCTAGAGTCTGCTTGTCATGGACTCCAGGATGCGCTCCAGGTGGAAGAACTCTCACTGGCCCAGCACACAGCGCCCGCAGCACCCACTCCAAAGCGACCCCCTTCCCACATCCTAGAGCGTCCCAAACACATCACTTTTTAATCAAGGCCTCTTACTTTGGGGTATACCACCAATCCTTCAGAAATGTTCTGCAGTGTATTCAATATTGTATCTGCAGTGAGAAATGCTTCAGCCAAACAGATCCGTCTATAAAGCAAACAGCCATTCCATTATCCCTTTAAACAATTTCAGAGATAAGCAGTTTGTCCCAAGAAACTGCCCTGGGTTTCCCATGCCATATGTACTCTCTAGAAAGCTTCCTTCAATCTCATGACTTCACCCCCCACCGCAATATCCCCACGACTCTCAAATCTTCACCTGAGTGCTCCATCTGGTGGACGCACAGATACCTCACACCCCGATCAAATTCAGCCACTCCCTCCTTGCCTCCTGCTCAGTATCACTTGCTATCTTCCCTGTGGCTCCTGCCGCAGTGGAGAGCACCCCAGTCACCAAGTTCCTTATACTCACTCCAGTCTGCCTCAACTCGCCCGACACCCTTCCTCTCCATTCACATGGCCACGGTGCCAATGTGAGCTTGGAGTTCCAAAGTAGCCTAACTTGTTCGGACTGGATCTGTTCTTATCATTCCCCATCATACAAATGATACTCCATCCAAATTGTTGCCAGTGTTTCAGCAGGCCAACTGAATGAGGTCACACCCTGCTAAAAACATATACTCAACCCTCTGTATCCGAGGGTTTGGAATCCATGGATTCACTCAACCATGGATCAACAATATATGAAAGGAAAAATTGCACTGGTACTGAATGTGTCTATTTTTTTCCTCTATTACCAACACATTACAGTATAACAACTATTTATATAGCATTCACATCGTGTCAGCTGTTAAAAGTGATCTGGCGATAATTTAAGCACACGGGAGAGCTGGAATGGTGGCACAAGCCTACATACCAGCACTCAAGAAGCTGACTGAGGAGGTCATGAGTTCAAAGCCGGACTGGATGACATTATGAGACCCTGCCTCAGAAAAAAAAAAATTTTTTTTTAAATCAAAATATTTTGAAAAATAAAATTAATGTATAAGAGAGGACATGCATAAATTATATGCAAATACTACATCATTTTATATAACGGACTTAATTCGTCTGCAAACGTTGGTATTCACGCAAGTCCTGGAACCAGCCCCCTGCAGATAGTGAGGGAACCTGAATGGGTGACTTCTGAATGAGTTCACATCACTTATTTCCACAGATAGATTTTGGAGTGCACAGATCCTAGAGAGCTGGCTTTAACTATATATCCTTTTCCACTCAAAAAATCTCAAGACAGGTGTGGTGGCATAACACTCGGGAAGCTGATGGAGGATGGTAAGTTTGAGGCCAGCCTGGGTTACAAAGCAAGACTTTGATTCAGGGAAAGGGGGAAAAAAAAGCAAAGAAAGAGAAAGAAAAAAAAAAAAAAAGCAAGAAAAGAAGAAATCCCAGTACACTGAAAGCAAATAAGAGCGATATGAACCTGCTTTACGTGTTGCATGCTGCTCCTTATACGCAGTTAGAAATTACTTCTGACCCATCTCATGATTAGCCAAGATAACAAGATTGACATCTTCCTGCCTTCAGAGTAGAATCTAAAGTCCTTTCCAGGTACTGTAAACCCTCTATGAACTGGCTAACACCTGTGATGATGTCCTGCCACGTCAACTTTCTTCCCTAGCACTACCCAGCTACTGCAAGCTCCCTAACCTGTTCTTCCTCCTGCCTTTGTGTCTTTATCCATGCTCTTGATGTTGTCCTTAAATGCTGGTGCTTCTGAAGTCTTAAGGCACCACTTCCACAGTGAAGCCTTCCCTGACTCCTCCAACACGACTCCCTCCTCTTTGTTCCCATATCAGCTTGTACACTTTGGTCATGATGCTAATCACGCTGTTCCTTTTTATGTTTTTGCCTCCCCACTACACTCAAGGCTCCTTGGGGACAAGGAGGAAATGCAGAGATGCTCAAATACTCCATGTCCTTTTGCTTTCAGGCCATTTCCATTAGTCCTCCTTCTGTCTTTCTGTAAGTGACATCCCTGTTTCACTGACCGGTTGGCACTGTCATCCAGTGTGCGCTCAAACCACTGCACAGAAGCTGTCTGCAGCGGATCCATGATGAGAGTCATCAGGTGACGGGCAAGGCTGCAGCAACGTTCTGAGCGCATGGGGTTCCGCTTGTATGGCATTGCGCTTGAGCCTGCCCACAGAAAGGGACAAGGTGCAAAGGCAGAAAGACTTCTGGGGGCAGCTAGAGTACAAGTGTGCTTCAGGCTAGCTTTTAACATGTGTCCACATGCCTCCCCAGTAGCTCTGTGGTACTTCCAGGTCTCCACCTGACACTCACCAATCTGCTGTTTTTCAAAAGGTTCCTCCATCTCCTTGAGGTTTGCCAGGAGGCGTATGTCAGTGCAAATCTGGGGGAGGCAGGAGAACAGGAATCATCACACTCGGTGAGCAACAGAGCCTAGAAACCAGGGCCAGGCGGGTGCAGAAGAGCTCCTAAAGCGTGCTGCCTCTGAGCTCAATGCCAGCATGTCCTGCCCAGGACCTCCCAGAGGGTAAGTCAGGCTTCTCTGCTTCTGAAGGGCTGAGATGAGAAATTCAAGGAAAACGGAAATGTTCTTCTGAAACACTGCTTAAGATAGCATGGAGGTGGGTGGCATACATTTGTGATCCCAGCGCTTGGGAAGCTGAGGCAGAAGGATCACAAGTGCAGTACAAGACTGTCTACACAGCAAGTTCCAGGGCTGCTCAGGCTACAATGGTGAGACCCTGTCTCAAAAAATCACCCAAAAAACCCATCATGGAACGATGGAAGGGGGATCAATTTTTATACACGCTTCAACAAGATGGACATTGTACGGATCTTAGAGTAACTTTAAGGAGAATACTGAAACCAGTTTTTCTTTTTTAATACACCTTGACTTAAAGGCTCTTTCCTTGCAGGTCCCAAATGGTTACAACTAACGTATGACTGAGAGAAGAAGTGAAGGTCTGATGATGATTCAGTCTGTCTCATGTGCCCACAGCTCCCATCCCCTGCCCCACAAGTTGCCGCCCTCACCTTGTGCACTGATGCCCCCAAGCTGGCCAGCACAGATAGCACCTCAATGTCCACTTTTCGTGTGTAGGTCTGTCCTGATATGATGAAAGCCCTAGAAAAAAGCAAAGAGAGACTTGTGTTAGAATGTCTAAATGTGACTCTGTCAAACAGTCAAACAAAACATCTTGGCGGTCTTAGTATGCTCAGTCCCATTCTGCCCAGAGGGACTGACTGTAATTTGCTCCTAGAACAAACTATTCCTCCCCTCTTTACTAATTCTCAAGAAGCTTCCCTGATCTAGCGTACCCATGTCCTGCTGCAGATCTATGAGCTAAATGGGAGAGGAAGCCACAGTGGAGCCTGGTGGACCATAACAGAAATGGTCAGATTTAAAGAGACTCACTGGAGGACCCCAGGAAACAAAAGCAGCAACAAGGGCACTGCTACTCTGAAGAAATCGAAGCAAATTGTTTCCTTTTCTAATAGATTATAGGAAAGTAGAATCCATATCCACTAAGAAAATGAAACACAGGTAGAGATAAAAGGGAACTGGTAGCATAACAAAGTACAAAGAAGTTACAGTGAGATCTAGTGGTTTCCTAACACAGGCCTGTCATAAATAACAGGGAGGTCAGCACCTTTCCCGTGTGCCTACCTCTTAAATCCTGCCTTTTCTGTCACCATCTTGTCCAGCTGTTCTACCTTGGAGAGAGAAAAGACACATCCTTGTAGAAATCCAGGTGTCCAGGATGAAAGTATCTCAACTGGTCATGCTGCCCAGGCCTCTGGCCCTCTGCCCTCCTTCCAGCCCATTCTGGGATCCTGGAGGCAGCCTGGTCTGGGCTGACCATGTTGACCTGACAGCCCCCAGGTCACCCTCAGAATACCTTTTGGTGATCTCCCTCGAAGAGCTGCAGGAAACTGGCCTGAGTGCCGGTGGTGCCCTTCACTCCCCTGAAGCGTAGGCCGTCACGGGCACGCGTCAAGTTCTGGAGATCCATGCAGAGATCCTGAATCCAAAGACTGCAGCGTTTCCCAACTGTGGTCAGCTGAGCAGGTCTGAAAACAACCCATACAGAAGACACAGAAGAGTCTCAAACCGAGGCCTGACTTCACACAGCTTCATTCCTTCTAACACTACCATTACCCTTGGGGGTGGGGGGAATGATTAAAGTAAGAATTGGAGAGGTACAGACAAAACAAGAGCTAAAAAGTATGAGCAAATAATAATTAAGGAGACTCAGTGCCATTATAAAACTAAAGGGCTACTAGCATAGTGCTTCTTCAATAAGATGCTTTTTTCTTTTAGCCAGGCATGGGGACACAGGTCTGTAATCCCAGAACTCAGAAGGCTAAGGAAGGAGTAACTTAAGTTTTAGGCCAGCCTGGGTTCCATAGGGAGTTCTAGGCCAGCTTGAGACACACAATGACTCGGTTTCAAACAAAACTAGACAAAAATAAAAAGTCTTTTCTTTTCTTTTTCTTTTTCTGGTGCTGGGGATTGAACCCAGAGCCTCCATGCATGCTAGGCAAACACTTTACCACTCAGCTACATACCGAGCCCCAGGAGGTATTTTAATGTAAGGGTAGGTGCATATCTGTTTTGTTCATAGTTATATCCCCAGATATTAAAAAGAAACAGGTCAGACACTTGTGTAACAAACATTTACCACATTATCTAATGTACTCTTCTTGGTACTAGAAACGCAAGAGTGAACAAAACAGACAGGTTCCCTGGCCAATGGAGTTTACATCATAGTGGAAACAAGTATATAAAAAGACAAAACAAACAAGCTATTGTTGGTATTTTAACTGGGGAAAAAAACTAACAAACAGGATGAGGACACTGGAGCAAGCTTCTCTAGATTGACAGTAAAGGACTGGCTTTCATGAGGAGATAAGATTCAATGAGGGGTCCGTCAAGCTATGATGAAAACCCCAAAATTCATTTACCCAAAGGATTCTTTGTAACAGCTAATGGCTTTATTTCTAGTCTGGAGCCTAAATCAATCCACTGATGGTTTATTTCTGAACACAAAATGTAATTATGGATAAGCTGCAATGATATTCAAGTTCTAGCAGATAACCAAGATCGCAAATGGAATCTCTCTCCTCTTAGGCTAATGACATGGACAGCTAGCAACATCAAGGCCACCACTAATAATGTCGCTAGGAGGCACATCATGAGCTGCAGTACATCACCAAATAAATTCCACGGAAGTCTTTCTTGTTAACTCTGGCTAACAGACTATTGGTAAAAACAAAGATTAATTTGCATGGACTTGTTCACAGCAGCATTATTCACGACAGTTACAGAATGGAAACAACACAAATGCTCATCAACTGACAAACGGTAGGTAAATAAAATGTGATATATCTATATAATAAAATGTTACTTGGCCATAAAAAGAAACCAAGTTCTAACACATTGGTATACCATGGATGAATACTGGAAATGTGCTCAGTGAAGGAAGACAATCATAAGAAGCCGCATACTGTACATCATTCCATTTACATGAAATGTGTAGAACCTGCAGATCCACACAAAGAAACTGGTGGTTGGCAGGAAGTGGGGAAGAAGGACAGGAGTGACCTCTAACAGGTATATACAGAGGTTTTGGGAGCATGATAGAAATATTCTGAGATTACAGTGGTAACGATGACCAAACACTATAACTACACTTAACAACCACTGAACTGTACATACTCAAAGTGTGAATTTTGCCAGGCACAGTGGCTCACACTTGTAATCCCAGTAGCTTGGGAGGCAGAGACAGGAGTATAGCAAGTCTGAGGCCAGAGGCAGCATATGTAACTTCATGAGATTCTGTCTCAAAATAAAAAGCAAAAAAAGGGTTAAGGGTACAGCTCAGTGGTAGAGCATTTGCAAAACATGCATGACGCCCAGAGTTCAACCCCCTAGCAATAACAACAACAAAGTTTGAAATTTTTATGGTATGTGAATTAATTCTCAGTAAAGCCTTTTAATTTCATGGGCTGACTACAGAGGCAATGCGCATATAATCAACACCATTTCCTGTCCCTAATGTCTGCTAATGGTGGCTGCCCCAGAGGAATACTGGAATGCCCCTGCCTTTCCAGAACATCCTCCCAGACACAGGAGAGCAAGATGAGCTGCAACACTGGCAAAGCTAGAAGTGCAGGAAAACCAGCGGAGAAAGCAACATCTGTCAATCAAACCACACATACTATGCACTGACTCCCTTGAATGAATAATTTCACCTTTCTGCTACCAGTGATATAGACTCTTAATTTTAAGAAAGCTTAAGTTCAACAGGCTTTCGTAAGTTATGAGATGATGTTCTTGTTCCATAAAGTATCTCAACAAAATAAGGCAGATGTGAACATCACTCAATACCTGCAGTAGCACTCCAAAAATAACATAACCAGATTTTAAAAGATTTTATTCAGCAGGGTACAGTGGCATATACCTGTAATCCCAGCAACTCAGTAGACAGAGGCAGTTGGATCACAAGTTCGAGGCCAGAGGCAGCCTGCGTAACCTAGTGAGACCCTGTCTTAAAATAAAAAGGAAAAACTGAGCTGGGGATGCAGCCCAGTGGTAGAGCACTTGCAAAGCATGTGTGAGGCCCAGGGTTCAACCCCCCAGCACTCAAAAAAAAAAAAAAAAAGTAACAAATAAATAAAAAGCTCCATTCAGTAATCAATCATAAAAATGATCGCATATCTTAAAAACCAAAATTACAGTGCTGAGGATGTAGCAAAGTGGTAGAACACTTGCTACACACACACACAAAAGAAAAATTTAATTACCCTATCATGTTATTACCCAGGGTAATCAATATTTACATAATGATGCTCTTTCCTCCAATCTTTGTGCAATTTATATTTACTTTTTTCTTTTTTCCTCATAACACCAATCTAAGCACATTTCCACAGTAAGGCTTACGAACAACACTAGTGGTTGCATATTATCTCAACCTGTGGGTATGTTGTTGTTGTTAGGTGCCATCGAGTCATGTCCAACTCACAGCAACCCTATATTCAACACAATGAAACATTCCCTGACACTGTGCCAAGCACACAACTTTTTTTATGTTTAAGCTCATTGTTGTAGCCACTGTGTCAATCTACCTAGTTGAACGTCTTCCTTTTTTTCGTTGACCTGCTAATCTCCCAAACATGATGTCCTTCACCAGGGATTGGTACCTCCTGACAACATGTCTAAAATATGTAAGACACAGTCTAGCCATCCTTGCTACCAAGGAGTACTCTGGTTGCATTTCTTCTAGGACAGAGCTGCTGGCTCTTTTGGCAGCCCGTGGCATATTTAATATTCATTTTCAGCATAATTCAAAAGTATCAATTCTTCTTTCTCCCTTACTCAACATCTAGCTTTCAGAACCATGACGCGACTGAAAATACCATGGCATAAGTCAAGCGCACCTTTGTCTTCAATGTGACGTCTTTTCAACACTTTAAAGAGGTCTTTTGCTACACCTTTCCCCAATGCAATGCATCTTTTGATTTCTTGATTGCTGCTTCTGTGTGTTTTGATTGTAGAACCAAGTAAAGCAAAATCTTTAACAACCTTAATCGTTTCCCCATTACCATGCAGTTGCTTACTGACCCAGGAATAAGGATTTTTGTTCTGTTGATGCTGAGGCACAATCCATACTGAAGGCTGTGTTCTTTGATCTTCACTGGATATAATATACCTTACTTTATTATTCTCGTCATTTAGATTGTTTCCGATGCTTACTATTATAAATAATATAATAACAAAGATCTCTGTGCATAAAATTCTTCTAGTAATTTGGGTTTCTTATTCGGGCTAGATTCTCAAGAAAGGATTAAAGAAGTGTGAAGACCTTGTAGTTTCTCTTTTTTTCTTTCATTTTTTCAAGACAGCCCAGGCTGGCCTTGAACTCTCATCTCTGCCTCCAGAGCGCTAGGATCCCAGGTGTGCACCAGCACACCTGGCAACAACTCTTGATATATATTTACCAAATGAATTATTAGGTTTACTTTCTCATCGGTTCTGTTTTTTGTTGGGGTAGGGCTTGCTAAGTTTCCCATCCTGGTCTAGATCTCATGGACTCAAGTGATCCTCATCCTCCCAAGAAGGTGGGATTTCAGACATGTGTCACCATGTTTAGCTTCAGTATAAACTCCTTTTTTCCAGTGTGGAGACCAGACTTGGGTTTGAGCATGCTAAGCAAGCATTCTACCACTGAGCTCCATCCCCAGCCCTTTGTATAGCTTCTAAGGTGAATATCAGGCTCTTCTCTCATCTGCATCCCAAGGAACCTGCTTATCTTTTGAGATTCGATACCTCAAGTTTACCATGAAAAAGGGTGAACTGAAAGCCATATGCATAATGAAGTCCAATTCTCAAAAAGTAATAGCATCACTTACTGGAAATGGGTGAAACCTAAGGTGGGTAGATTGGCGTGTTCCTTAGCAAAGTCGGCAAGCCGAGAGATCACTCTGGCAAGCTAGAAAAAAAGACCATGTAGCAGAAAGAGGGTGAGTTCACACTGAGTTCATGACATAATTAGAACTGAACTTTAAGGTAATTTTATGTAAAATTAGATCTCCAGCTCCTGGAGGGGAGCATCTGGATCTTTTCATCTTTGTATCCTAGAGTGCCCTGATCAGAGTTCATAGCAATCAACATTTAAAAACTGAGTCAACTACCTAAAAAGTCACACTATTTTAATACCACTGCAGAATAATAGGACAAAGCCATAATCCTGACCCATATATTCCAGCATGCGCCTCCTTCATTTAAAAGGCTACATTTTGAAAAGCATTCACTTACAGTGTTTTAACCCAAGAAGAGATGCAGGCTCATTCATATCTGAGAAAATGATAATCTATATAAATTGACACTATTAATTTATTCATAATTGGAGTTCATTTTCTCTTCTTTTTTTTTTTTTTTGTGGTACTGGGGGTTGAACTCAGGGCCTTGAGCTTGCATGCTTTGCAAGTGCTGTACCACTGAGCTGCCCCCTCACCCCTTTTTTTTACTTTTTGAGACAGGGTCTTGCTAAATTACGCAGACTGCCTCTGGTCTCAAATTTGCAATCCTTCTGCCTCCGTCTCCTGAATTGCTGGGATTATAGGCATGTGCCACCACACGTGGCTGGAGTTCATTTTCTATTACAGGGAATCTAGAGCTGGCAGGAAACTTCTGCCAACCGCTTACCTTTGGTAAAAGCAGGTCAAAGGCATTTCTAAGAATTATCAGGTCCTGCAAAGGAAAATGCAATGGTTTCACATTAAACAGCTTTGTGAAACAGTAATATTCTGTAATACTTTTAGACTATCAAAGCTTGGTTTCTTAGCTAGCAGCTTATCTCATCATTAGCAACCCCTTGTATATGCTAGAAGGTGCTAACACAAGTTCTTTTCTTCCTTCCTTCCTTCTTTTTTTCCTCTGGTGCTTCAAGACAAGAGTCTTGCCGTGGGGCCCAAGCTGGCCTAGAACTCATGGCGATCCTCCTGCCTTCGCCTCCCAAGTGCTGGGATTATAGGTGTGTGCCACCAGGCCCAGCTGAGGTTGTTCTTTTCTGATTACTGTTTCAAAAGCACAGCACCTCATAGAGCAGTTCTGCTGGGATTCACACAGACAAAATCTTACACTTCATACTCAAAGTCCAATGTAGATAGTAGACTCACCTAAAATGAGTCAAAAATGTCCAAGTCTATAGTCTTTTATCTCGCCAGAGAGGAGTGGCTGAGTCTCTCAGAAGCTCCCATAGGGCACATTCCACTACTTTCCTCCTTTTTCTCATCTGTATTTGTTAACAAGGAAAGGCATGACCCAGAACATCAAAGTTTAAGAAACTTAAAACTGCTTTTTTTCTTTCAGTGCTGAGGATCAAACCCAGGGTCCTGTGCACGCTAAGCAAATGCTGAACCACTGAGCTATATCCCCACTCCTGAAAGCTGCTCCAGAAAGGTAAGAGATGTAAGTATTTTGGGCAATTCCAACACATGCTTACCCAACTACAAATTGGGTACTCTTATAAAGGGTTTTCCAATTAACGGGATTGTTTTCTCACTATCTGACCAATTACACATAAATTCCTTTAACTGCGAAGCCAGACGCAGTGGCGCATGCCTGTTATCCCAGCAACTTCGGAGGCAGAGGCAGGAGGATCGCAAGTTCGAGACCAGAGGCAGTCTGTGTAATGTAGGGAGATCCTGTCTCAAAAAGTTAAAAAATGGGCTGAGGGCAGCTCAGTGGTACAGCACTTGCAAAGCATGCAAGTTTGAGGCACTGGGTTCAATCCCCAGTACCGGAAGAAAAAAAAAATTCCTTTAACTGTGTACCACTTAAGACTACAAACTTGAGCTCACAAGTTCAAGACCAGTTTGGGCATCATAGCAATGCAGATACTCTGTCTCAAAAAACAAACCAGAACCAGAACCAAACAAAAGAATAACCACTAAAAAGTACTGTGAACAAAGTAAACTTCAATTTCAGGAAGAAGCCAGTGTGCTCTTTTTTGGAATCTAACTTCTGACCTTACAGGTGCAATATAAGCACTGGAGTCATTCTCCCTGGGCTCATATCCTTTTTTTGAGACAGGGTTTTACTAATGTTGGCCAGGCTGGTTTCAAACTTGTAGACTCAAGTGATTGATCATAAGCATGTGCCACTGCACCTGGCTTACAAAGCTTCTATTTTTTTTTTTTTGGCTGTGTAATTGTGAGCTGGTTCTTCAATCATTCTGAGTTTCCTCATCGATAGAAAAGACGATAATAAAGGCGGCCTCAAATGACTTTACAGTTTATGATCCCATTTACGTGAAATCTCTGTAATGTGCAAAACCACAGAGAAAGAAAGCAGTGGATGTCTGGGACTGGAGGTAGGAGTAAAGACTGACTGAAAGAAGGGACGAGAAAACCTCTTGGGGGTGATGGGCAAACTCTAAAACAAGTGTGCTGAAGGTCGAACCATTGTATACATTTACTAAAACCCATTGAACTGCACATTTAAAATGTGTAAACCTCATTGAGGCTTTTAAACTCAATAAAACTGTTTAAAAATGAAAGCAGAAGCTGGTCGTGGTGATGCACGCCTATAATCACAGCACTTGGGAGGCTGGGGCAGGAGAATCACAAGTTCAAGGACAGCCTGGGGTACACAGTGCGACCTTATCTCAAAAAAATCAACCAACCAAACAAAATAACTGTGTCTATCTGTTATAGTAGTTGTGAAGAATGAATGAAGGAATATGTATAAAGTACTCAGAATAGTGCCTGGCAGCTAGTAAAGTCTTAGGGAAATGTCTTCTTCTTCTTCTTCTTCTTTTTTTGTGGTACTGGGGGTTGGACCCAGGACCTCGTGCTTGCATGCTCTGCAAGTGCTGGACCACTGAGCTGCGCCCCCAGCCCTTTTCTTTTTTTAGTTTTTGAGACAGGGTTTCGCTAAATAACACAGACTGCCTCTGGTCTCAAACTTGCGATCCTCCTGAGCCACTAGGATTACAGGCATGCGCCACTGCGCCCGGATAGGAAATGTCTTCTTTTTAGCCACCACAACAAAGTTATAAAGTCCTTTGGAAAGAAGAATCCTTAGGAAAACTGAAGGAAAACTTATAAGTGCATAATATAGATTGAGTCCCAAGAGTGAGCAATATAAATTCCTACTGTATTGTCTCCAACATAGCAGGAGGTGGCACCAAGATGAATAATGCCTGCAGCTTTCGGACAGCAGTGGCCAAATGTGTGCACGTGAGCCATCACGTCATGCCTTAATTGTTTCTCTTCTTCAGCTGCCATCTTGAAGTCAATGTTGTCCAGGTTTGATTTCATCTCCTGGATTTGTTCATCTGTGATAGGCAAACCCAATGTCTGCAGAATAGGCAAAATAAAATCAAATGACTTCAATGTCACAATTATTTGAAGACATCAAGGAAAGTGTTAGCATTTATTTCTTAGGGCCCAATTCTTAAATTAAAATTTGGGGCAACCAGGCTGAAAGTACACGGGGGGGGGGGGGGTTGCAGAGGAACTTTCTCAATGAATCATGGTAAATTCTAATACATAAAACGATATAGTCCTGATCTTGACTGCTACTTCTGTTCCTATACCTCTGCTTGGCTCGCTGTAGCCCATGTTCTAGTCTCTAGGCTCAAATGTCATCTACTCAGAGAGATCTTTTCTGATTTCAATGTAAAATACCCTCCTCTGTCACTTTGTTCCTTTAGCCTGGTTTTATTTAGAGCACTTACCACCATACAGCATTTTTGCCTATTTATTCTATCTGCTTGCAGCCATACCACCCTGGCATCCAATCCTTTCAGAGTTCAGAAGCTAAGCAGGGTCAGGCCTGGTTAGTACTTGGATGGGAGACTGCCTGGAAACAACAGGTGCTGTAGGCTTCAGAGAAAGACCTGGCAGCCCACTCCCAAAAAACAGTCAGTTGTTGAAAACTCTGTGAATAGCAAAGAGGCACATGATATAGTGCCAGGCACCGCACACTGTTGGGGAGTATTTCATCTGCTGTACATAGGGTCATTATGAGTCAGACCCAACTTGATGGCACGTAACAACAGTTAGTCTATCTGACCCTCTAGAATGTATACTCCATGACAGAAGAACTTTGTTTTATTTATTACTTAATCCTTAGTGCTTGGGACTTAAGGTGCCTCAAGTGTGGCAGCTCTACATTTGACCTAGATGGATTTACTCAGAGAAACCAAAATTAATAATACCATAAAGAAGCAGAGCATAGAGGGCGAGGGAGGAGGATCATGAATTCAACGACAGCCAGGGCTACAGAGTAAGATTCCGCCTCAAAAGACCAAAAAGAAAAGAAAAAAGAAAAGAGAAGAAAAAAAGGAAAAATACATTTTGCAGAGTTTTGTCAGCAAAATATGTTCCGTAAATTCAGTGCAACTGAAAGCAATCCCAGAGGACACTGATGAGAAAATCAATGTATCAACATCTTGTATTTCCCTATCACTGGAAAAATTAGGCTGGCAAAAAATACCTGGCAGCCTGCCAGCAGCTGAGAACCCTGAATCCAACAGTAGACATACACAATGGTGAAAATGATTCAGATCTCACTTGAGCTGGGCGTGGTGGGCATGCTTGTAATCCTGACACTCAGGAGGTAGGTGAAGGAGGATCACGAAATGGAGGCCAACTAGAGCTACAATAAGTTCAGTCCGGCCTGGGCTACAGTCTGATCCTGTCTCAAAAAGCCAACTGCCCACTTCCCAAAAAAACTAAGAAATTTCACTTGACATTTGTTGATGTTGTTAGGTGCCGTCGAGTCAGTATCCGACTCATAGCGACCCTCATAGGGTTTTCAATGGCTGTTTTGGGATTGCCTTGGGAGTGGATTGCCAGGTCCTTCTTCCATTTTTGCGGTGCTGGGAATTGAACTCGGGACCTCAGAGACTGCAGTGCAGTGCTCTACCAACTGAGCTAAATCCCAGCCCACTTGATATTTAGAAGACCTAAATAAAGATTCTTATATCCTAGATCCCTATTTCCAACTCGGTAGGTACTGGCTATAAAAAGAGTTAAGGGTGTAGAGCACAGTGGCAGAGCACGTGCCAAGTATTTGTGAGTCCCTGGGTTCCCTCCCCAGAACTACAAATAAATTAAATAAAAAGAAATAAAATACAATGTAAAAATTCAGTTCCTACCCACATTTCAACTGTTCAGTAGCCACGTATAGCAGAGCTGCCTGGGACCTTTGTAGTCAGTAGATCCTCCCAAAGCAAAGTAGAATGAGGATACGGTGTGGCCACACAGTCCTCCTCCCAAGCAATTTATCTTCTCAAAATTTATACATTCCCCACTGCAGATTTTCTGCATTCGTTCTAATCACTCATTTCCCAAGTTTTTTCTCAACCACTAAGTTATTATGTAATTATGCTACTGATATGCCGAGAAATAATTCGACCCCAAACCTATATGCATTTCATGCAATGTGTAGACCAGAGAGATGACCCTACATTCCAGTTTCAGCTTGAAGACACTTACTGCCTGTGGCAACCCTGTGGAAGTCTTTCTGAGTGGTACCACCCTGAGCTACAGAACAGAGTATCAAATGAAAAAGCAGGGTAATCACAAAGCACAAGAAATGATTAAGGGCCTGTTATCTACTATTACAAAGGGCTGGGATTTAGCTCAGTTGGTAAAAGCACTGTGCTGCAGTCTCTGAGGACCTGAGTTCAATTCCCAGCACCGCAAAAATGGGAGAAGGACCTGGCAATCCCAAAACAGTCAGCCATTGAAAACCCTATGAGGGTCGCCATGAGTCGGCTACCAACTCGACGGCACCTAACAAAAACAACATCTACTATTACTGTTACCTGAACCAATAGTTTATTAAATCTACGCCACATTTCTCATCTGTGAAATAGGTACAGTAACAGTACCTACCTGGTTGTTTTGAGGATTGATGAGCTATTATAAGTAGTCTTTCTTCATTTTTATATGGAAAAGAACACCCAAATTTTATTACATGCCTAAGATACAGGCGTATTACACTCCTAATGTAAAGCCTTAAAACAGTATCTGGGGCCAGGTGCAGGGGTCCCCATCTGCAATCCTATGGACTCAGGAGGCAGAGGCAGGAGGATCAAAGTTTGAGGCCAGAGGCAGCCTCTGTAAATTAGTGAGACCCTTTCTCAAGATAAAAAATAAAATGACTAGTGGTGGAGCTCAACGGCAGAGCACTTGCAACATGTGAGGCCCTGGGTTTAGCTCTCTAGGACCACATAAAAACACACACAAAACAAACAAACAAAGAAAAAAACAAACAGTATCTGGGACATAGTAGAAGGCACTATGGAATTGTCTTCTATTACCCTATCACTTGATGTTTAGAGCACAGTGATAGGGGCTGGGCAGGGAATCTAAGGATGAAAGGTTTCTCTTCAGAGAGCATCCCAGTTATCTGAGTCCTAGACACTACTCTGATTGTAGACATTCGCAAGGACATTGCCACCTTGTTTGGGTGGCACTTTCCTTGGAAACTTGACAAGAAACACTACAGCTCTCTGGACCACCTTCAGTTTTCCTCAACTTCTGGGGAAAGCTGCCCCCCTTCGTCCCCAAGCTATCCCTAAGCTGTTGGGCTAAGTGTATGTGTATATGTATATATGTATATATATATATACACACACACACACATATATATACACACATGCACACGTATATATACACACACACACACACACCCTCTAACTAACAACCCCCTGCCCGGACCCTCCCCTCTCAGAGGCAAAAGTGACCCAGTGAACACGGCCTCCAGCGCTGACACTGACTTCACAGGCACCGTTGAAGACGAAGTGGCTAAGCGCTCAGGCTCTGGAGGGAACCCAGGTTCAAATTCCAGCTCTTTTTTGTTGTTGTTGTTGCAGTGCTGGGGTTGAGCCCAAGGCCTCGAGCTTGCATGCTCTGCAAGTGCTGGACCACTGAGCTGCACCCTCAGCCCATTTGTTTTTAATTTTTTTGAGACAGGGTCTCGCTAAATTACACAGACTGCCTCTGGTCTCTAACTTGCGATCCTCATGCCTTCGCCTCCCGAGCCGCTGGGATTACAGGAAAGCGCCACCACGCCCAGCTCCCAACTCTGTTCTTAATATCTGATTGGCCTAGGGCAAAACACGCGCTCTGCAGGCTTGGTTTTCTCCCTGGCAAGACACCATCACGCTTGCCAGGTCTTCTCGGCGCTCACCAAGCGCTGGGCATCTGTGGCCAGCTGCGATCTGTCGCAGGACGGCTGGGCTGAAGTCCCCTACTCGACTCTTCATTTGTCACTGCCGCCTGCGTGTCTCGAACCCTCCCTCCGGGACTCAAAAAAGGCTGGGCGACAGGTGCGGCTGCCGGGCCCGAAGCTCCCTGGGACAGGGAACGAAATAGCCCGAAAATAGCCCAGCCACGGCTGCCGGGCTGCCAGGCCCAGCTCGCGCCCTGCCCCGCACGTGCCGGGGCGGCCCCGCCTCGCCCAGCCCGCCCCGTGGCCCTGGCGCCCGCTACCTGCTCGGCCTCCGCCAGCCACAGCCAGAGCTGCCGCCAGGTCCGGAACTTGTACCTGTCGCTGAAAACGAAGCACATCTCCGGGCTGGCGTAGCGGCAGGCAAGCGGGGAGCGGTAGGTGTCCGTCCCGCTGCTATCGCCACCCGCCGCCATGGCGAACACGCCACCCTGCCAGAGGACAGGGCAAGTAGACGAGAGAGCGGAAGTCCTGGTGCCGGCGTGGGGCGGGACTTCCGCCGTTTGGTCCCGCCTCTGGGATGCAGGGTGACTTGCGCGCTGCAGGTGGCAGGCGGGGTGGCTGTTCCTTGCTGAGGGGGTCCGCGTTGCTCCTCCTTTAACCCCAGGAACTCAGAAGGCGGAGGCAGGAAGATCTCAGGTTCGAGGCCAGAGGCGGCCTGTGTAATGTAGCGAGACCCTGTCTCAAGATAAAAAATGAAACATGGGCTGGGTTTGCAGCTCAGTGGTAGAGCACGTGCAAAGCTTGCGTGAAGCCCTGGGTTCAAACCTCAATTACGGCAAAAAAAAAAAAAAAAAAAGGGCCGCTTGTATTCTGGTATTTGGGAGGCTGAGGCAGGAAGTTCGCTACATAGTGAGACTGTGTCTTTAAAAAAAAAAAGGAAAAAATTGTGCAGATTTAGCGTCAGACCTATGTCTACTACACTTTAGTAGGCCCTACATTAGCTGCGCCAGGCTGGGATTTAGCTCAGTGGGTAGAGCGCTGCGCTGCAGTCTCTGAGGCCCTGAGTTCAATTCCCAGCACTGCAAAAATGGGAGAAGGGCCTGGCAATCCACTCCCAAGGCAATCCCGAAACAGTCAGCCATTGAAAACCCTATGAGGGTCGCTATGAGTCGAATACAACTCGACATTGCACCTAACAACATTTGCTGTTGTTATTTAATTACACTGTCGCTTACTCACACCCGACTCCTTTTGCCTACCTGGCAGCGAGTGCAGTTGAGAAGAAATGAAGATACCCAAGGAAAGTCAAGCATGTATTGCCCACCTTTGCACGAAATTGTGGTTAAGAAATGGATTTCAGCCAGCATTTCCACCTGAGGGAAGTGAGAAGCTGGCTAGACTCACCTCCCAGGTAAGGTGAGCTGAACTGAAGACCCAGGTCTGCCCTGCTTACAGCTGCACTGTACTCCATGCCCTGGTCACACACCATCCTTAAACCCCTGCCTGGAACATCATCCTTTGTCACTATGTCCTTAAGCCTCACTGTCCAAAAAATGTTCCCTGATAATCCCCACTCTCTCTTCTGATTGACCAATAATAATGAAAACCACTACCATTTTTGGAGGTCTTCCTTGGTATCAACCACAGTCTTAAGTGTTTTCCATTAGATCTTTTACATTTAATCTTTATTTAACTCAATCTTTGTAACAATCCTGTTTTTTTTAGGTTATTAAATGAAGTATTGGGAGGACCTGGCAACCCACTCCCAAAAATCAATCCGCCACTGAAAACCCTATGAACAGCAGAGAAGCACTGACAATAGTGTTTCGCCTGTTGTATGCAGGATCGCTATGAGTCCGATACTGACTTGACAGCACCTAAAGCTCCTAGTACAAAGGAGGTGCTCAATAAATGCTAGCCATTATAAGGACCCTCATGCAGAAGACAAAGGCAGGGAAGATTGAGTGTCTGGATTACTTTTGCAGAAGAGGGAGAGTTAGGAGTTAAATACAGGAGGAGTGGATCCAGACATCTGGTTTTTAACAGCTCCAATGGCTGGGCATGGTGGGACACATCTGCAATCCTAGTGGGAGGCTGAAGCTAGAGTATTGCAAGTTCAAGGCCAGAGGCAGCCTGCATAATTTAGCAAGACCCTGACTCGAAATAAAAAATAAAAAATGGGCTAGGGGTGCAAGTCAGTGATAGGGCACTTGCAAACTTTGTGCAAGACCCTGAGTTCAACCTCTACCTACCTCACAAAAAAATAAAAAATAAAATTAAATTAAAAAGGCTTCTAAATGTATCCTTCCCTGTGGGCTGCAGCAACAAGTACTATGGTGCTTTGAACTTACCTGTTTGAGTTCCTCAACAAAATGAGACCTCCCTGGGGGGAATTCCACCTTGAATTCCCAGCGTGGTTGCCAAGATGAAATCCCCTTTCCCAGTAGCCAGGGAATCACTGGTAGCGCAGGAGGCAGGAGGTGGAGGACCCAGCAGCACAAGGGGAGAGCCAGGACTAGTGTCTGCTTAGGGAGGTTGTAGTGGTGAGGCGGGGCTAGCACAGGGGCCCAAATAGTCTTGAGCATGTTGGACTGGCAGGAAGGCTCTGGGTGGCCACAGGAAGAGAAAATGGATAAGGAAGGTGAGAGGCACACAGTGGGGAAGAGTTCCCGACCCTGGAGGAGGGACCAGCTGGAGGAGGAAAGGGAGACTTCTCTTTGCTTAGAGTTTATAAGCAGGAATTTCAGAGTTTTCTCAGACTTCTAATTTTCTCTATGTATTAGTGCAAAAAGTCCTCAGTTCAGTGAGAAAGGGGCTTACAGTTGAAATCCTGTCCCTCTTCCTTTCTCTCCCCTCTTCCTCCTCTTCCGTTGCCCAGGCTAGTCTCAAACTCCTGGGCTCAGTGACCCTCCTGCCTCAGCCTCCTGAGTAGGTGGGACCACAAGTAGAAAAGATCTTAAATAATTGGGGAGGGCATGGCAGAGCAAGGTAATCAGAGGAACACAGGCAGCTCACTGAGCAGGGATTTAAGGAGACTGTATTTTCCTTCTTTCCCCAGTAGGGCTGGGCTGCTTTTGGGTGCTGGTAGAAAATAGAAAATGAGACCTGTCTAAAGTGAGGATTTTGTTATGCAGGTTGTAAGAAAACAGAGAGGCAAGGGAATTGATGGGTATTAATGAGCATGTTTTTGACATTGTTGTTAGGTATCATCATCCAACTCATAGTGATCCTAAGTACAGCAGAACCAAACACTACCCGACACTGTGCGATGCACATGATCTTTTTATGTTTGAGCCCATCATTGCAGCCACATCAGCAAAAGCAGGTCCCAGGGGCTTTACTCCATTCCCATCACAAAGATTGACTTTACTTTGAGGAGGCAACTCTTCCTCAGTTGTTTCTTGAATGCTTTCCAGCCTGGGGAGGCTTATTGTCTAGCACTATATTTGATAGTGCTTCTCTTCTATTCATAGGATTTTCAGTGGCTGTTTGGGGAGTGGGCTGCCAGGTCCTTTCCCTAGTTTGTCTTAAGTGTGGAAGCTCAGCTGAAACCTGTCCTCCATGGATGGCTCTGCTTGCATCTAGGTACTGGTGGCATAGCTTTTAGCATTACAGCAACACTTAAGCCCACACAGCATGACAAGCTGACAGACGTGGGGGTTACTGGCATTAGAGCCCATAAAATCTAAACTGAATTAGAAGGGAATGGTCAATAAAATCAAAACGTAGTCATCAAAGAGGAGTGGGGAGCCAGCAGGGAAGATGGCACCAGGGTCAAGGATGCTGAAATTTGTCATGCTGGAGAGGAGCATGTGGCTGTGTGCAGCCAGGGAGGCCTAGCGGGAAGGAGCTGGGAGGCCCTGGTGACAGGGTGGATTTTCCATGTGAACATGGAGGAAGATTTGAGTTGAATACAAGTCTTAACCATCTTAATTCTACAGTGCCTTCTCCCTTAGCTATTTATACATTTATACATTTTCAAAGTAGCTGAAATTTAAAATAAAGCCATTGGTAATCAAAGTCCTCATAATAATCTCTATTCCTCAAAACCAAGGTAACCAAAACCAAGAAAATCTGAGAAAACTCAAATCCTAAACAAAAAACTGAAGAGAATTAAAAAAAAAAAAACCCACATACTTGGGATAGGAAGGCCCTCGGGGAATTTCAAACATCTATTTCATCCCTTCTCACCTACATTTTCCAGCGCTGACTTCTTTGCTCCTTCTTCTCCTCCTCTTCTTTTTCTCCTTCCTCCTCCACTTTTCCCTCTCCCTTTCTGCAGTGGGGATTAAAACCAGGGCCTTGAGCATTCTTTCTTTGAGCTATATCCTCAGCCCTTTCTTAAAATTTTTATTTTGAAGCTGGGCGAGGTGGTGCATGCCTGTAATCCCAGCGACTCAGGAGGCAGAAGCAGGAGGATCGCAAGTTCAAGACCAGAGGGAGTCTGCATCACTTAGCAAGACCCTGTCTTAAAAAAAAAAAAAAGAGTAAAAAATCTGGGCTGGGGGTGCAGCTCGGTGGTCCAGCACTTGCAGAGCATGTGAGCGCGAGGCCCTGGGTTCAACCCCCAGTACTGGAAAAAAAAAATTTATTTTGAGACAGGGTCTTATTAAGTTGCTGGTCTCAAATTCATAAATTTCCTGCCTTAAGTCTCCCAAATGCTGGGATTACCAGGTGTCTACTACCATGCCCAGCCAGTACTTGCTTCTTTCTGAATGAAGAATTGACTGGTAACATAGCCTACCAACTTTGTATAATGAACTTCCTGAAACCCTTCTCTGATACCTTGGTGTTGTGGTGTTTTTCAGAACAGGCATTCTGGAATAACATTATTATTATTTGTACGGTGCTGGGGATTGAACTCAGAGCCTTGCACATGCTAAGCATGTGCTCTACCACTGAGCTACACCCCCAAGGCTGACATGACTTTTCCTTTGCAGTATTAGAGGGTTGAGCCCAGGATCTCACACATGCCAGGCAAGTGCTCTACTACCAAGCTGCACTCCAGCCCCTTTCTTATTTTTTATTTTGACACAGGGTCTCACTAAGTTGTGTAGGCTGCCTCGGGCCTTGAACTTACTATCCTCCTGCTTCAGCCTCCTGAGTCACTGGGATTATAGGCCTGCACCAGTGTATCCAGTCTGGAATGACTTCTGAATGCCACCTGGTTTCCTATTATGATTTCACCAGTGGCAGAGATGAGTTTCAGTCAAATGAGTGTATGTATGTAGCATGCTTAGAACGATGCCCAACTTACAGTGAAGGCTACCAATTACGGGCTACATAAATTATTCTGGTGAAACAAGTTTGCTACCATCTCAAACAGCATTCTAAGAATTAAATCAGATACAAAAGTACCTGGGAATTAGAAAAGAAACCAGTTCCGGTCCATTCCTTCCCTGTGCCATTCTAGAGGCATGTCAGGATTGCCTATCTAGGAAGTCTCCGTTCTGGCAGCAAACAATAGATAAGAAATGGTGATGGGGAAAACCCAGCCCCACAGTTAAGGTCGTAATGTGCCCCGAGAACAGGATGGCAGGGTATTTGGTGTGGCACCTTCTGGACAAAAGCGAGCTCTCTGGTTGCCATCCTTGCGCACAGCAGCAGATCTTCTCTCGTCTCCCCCACCTCAGTGTTCTCATGCCCAGTGCAAGTTAGGACTCACCAAGGCAAATGCCAGAGCAGAAGAAGAACATCAGTTCCTTTCAGAGAATTTGGATTCTGCACTATGGCAAGTCACGGTCAGCACCAGGGCAGGCAGCAAGCACCACTAACTGACCAGCCAGGCTGGCGACAACCTCATCAACAGTTAGGGAACAAAGACAAAGTTGAGGCCTAAATTCAAATGCAGAATTTCTACCCCTTCTATGAGTGGAGCAGGGAGACAGAGAGGGAAAAAAAGATAAACAGTCAACAAAAGAGCAAGTTAAATTGGCAGAAAAAACAGGAAACCACCATAGTAAATGCTTAGCAGCCAAACACATTTATTAGTCTTTTTTCTTTTTTTTTTCCAGGAACCCAAAAATATTTTGTAGTTATAATGTAAGCAACTGAGTTGCACATAATACAATCATATCTTTCCAAAATAAAATAAAATAAAAAACTAAACAAAAACAAAAATAAGCTGTTTAAAAGCCCAAAAAAACCCTTCAGAAAACTCTTATATATGCATTACATCATCTCTCAGTTTTAATGAAATGACGACGACTTAATTCCTTATTACTCAACCTGTCACAATCCAATAAAACACCACCCTTCAGTTTTTTTTGTTTGTTTTAGATATATATATATTTTGAAATCCAGCATGAGAAATACAGTACCTGCTATGGCAAAAAATACACATAAAATGCAACTTTTCAGCTTATTTGTACATTAGTAGAGTTTAACATTTTATTGTTTTTTTAAGTGAACCAGTGATTTTAAGTACCACTATACTAAAAAAGTAAAATAAAATATAGAAAAGGGGGGCCCAGCCTGCTGTGCAAGTGCACCTCTAAAGTGCCTAGTTTCTGTGTCCATGTAAAACCAGTAATATGAGGAGCAATTTCAACATATGGGAGTTTGATTAAACCTCTATGTTAAAAAACAACAACAAAAAAGGACAATGCCATATCCTCCCTTTTCTCCCCGCAAATGTCCTCAAGTCCCATCATCTACTTTCTCTATTGCCCATCAGAAGAGAGAAAAGAAAGCCACCAAAATTATATTGTAAAAGCTATTTCAAGTATAAGAAAAACAAAACACTTATAGGTAACTTGCAGAGAGCATCAATATGTGCAGCTATTTAGTCCTTTCGACAGGTTGTTTCTGTTGACAGTGTTTCAGATGAGAGGGTTTTTGCTGTACCTTCCATTACCTGTTTGTGTGCAAAGTTGGAAAGCTGCCTCTTAAAACTCCAGCCTCCTTCTGATGCCCTTCTCTGCGTCCTCTGTTGAAAGGGGGCAAGGAGAGCCGTGGAGGGAGGAGAGGAGGTAGGGAGCCACATGTCACAATGAATTAAATGGTGCTTCTCCTCTGCCACACCCCCAGGTCCTCTTGCGTCCTTAGTTTAGCCTCAGTGGCCTCTCGCTGAAGGGACTCCCACTATTCACTGTTTCCTGATTTGGTAGGATGTATTTCACTATGTAAACATAGCCCCCTAGGATTATGGAACCCAAAGCAGCATTTATTATCTTCATCGAAAGGGAGAAAGACAAAATAGTCCAGAAACCTCTCCTCAGATTGCTTTTGTTGTCTGTTTTTGGTTATGCAAAATAGGGACAGGGTCAGGTGGGCACAGAACAAAAAATTGCAAGTAAATAGTGGAGAGTGAGGAGTGGGCATGGTTGAGCTGTTGTATCTGCCTCCCTCCCCCAGTAGGGGTCTTTGTTTTTCAAAACCTGTTAAAAATGTTCCTGCACTGTAAGTCGTGCTGAGGTTAAGGCCAAGGGTGCAGAACCTTGTGCACGTGTCTGAGCACACTCATGGTGCGTGCACCATTTTGATGTCTTGTGTGAGACCGCTGCATACACTTTGGTCACTGGTGTGTGCAAAGGGTGTAGTGGGGGTGCATCTCAGGCAAGAGGTGCAGAGATCAGCAAAGCCCTTTGGGAACGTCGGAGAGGGATACCAGGACAGACAGAACTCCCGGGGGGATGAGAGGAAGGAGACGACAGAACTATGTGCCCAGGTCAGAAGGTGAGCGGATAACGTACACACACTTATACTCCAGCTTCTTCCCTCGAAGGAAGTCGTCACTATATACGATGAGTGAGATCACACTAGAAGGGCTTCTTGACAGAGTGGGGCAAAAAGGGGGGCTTCTGTGAAGAAGTTACTCAAAATGATCTGTTCTAACCCTGCCTTGTGGGGGATCAACTCTTGAGGGGACCATAGCTGACAGCACCTTACAAGCAGCATCTGTTTAAGGTGTTTCCCTCTGTGAATGTGAGCACTAGGCCTCCAGGAGGGAGGAAGACCTGAGGGTGCCCAGGGCTTTCAGGGTCATCTGCACCTCTCCTTAGATGACCTTCCTTCTAAGTAAGACATCAAAACATTTCCAGAGCATCACAAGATGAAAAGCCACAGCACAAACTGAAATGCCAGGGACTAGGTCCCAAAGTGAACGACAGAATGATAGTGAAGGGGTGTGGGTGTGAGGACAAGGACAATTGAGAGTTCAAGGTCTTGCATATAAAACCTTCTGGAGTCCCTGGAGGGGACAGATCTGCAAGAGAGAAATCAAGACCTTCTCCACCCTGGACCTAGGATTCTGGAACGATGGCACCTAGTCAAGGCAGGGTTTAGCCAATGGTCTGCTGTCACTGAGAGATGAATGCAAATCCACTCTGCTGACCTGCTCTGCCCTTTCTTCTTAAACACGAGAGAATTCAGATCTGAAACATCTAATGGCTTCAAATGCAAAGTGTCATATTTTAGGGTTACTTTCACAGCAAAGGAAATGCTTTTTAAGGTGAGCCTGCTATTTACACATCCATGTTTTATAAAGGATAAGCCACTGATGTCAGAGATAGGAATGAAGGGCTTACACTGCAGGGGAACTGTACCTCGAGGTATTGTGTTAGTTAAAACTTCAGGATTTTATTTTTGTTTGTTTTGTTTGTGTGTAAAGGCAATCTAGCAGATTGGAACCCTGATAAGATCGTGCCTCTGCAGCCCTGCACAGGCACGAGGAGACTGCGATCAAGTCCGTTACTTGTTACAGTACTGTGAACGTCAACAACAAAAAGGCTGCATGAAAACACTGAATACAGGCCGAACAATCTCTCGCTTAGGATACTGTGTATGCCTCGACCAGAGCAATGCACGTGTCATGATTTGTCACAGTCAAGATCAACAAAGGAATTCCGTTAGAACAGAGAGGAGGAAGCATGCAGGCCTTCTTGTGTTGAACACCTCATTGCTCACCAGCTTTGTCCAGCATGGAAAATGCAAGGGAAGCAGAGATTACACTTGGCTGGGGGATAGTAGATGGGGAAAGGAATCCTTTTTTTGTTGGCCAAGCAACAGCTGGCGAAAAGCCCTCGCCCCCAGAGAAGTTCCTCGTCATTAAGAGTAGGTTCACTTAAGAACAATGAAAAAAGAGGAAAGAGAGAGGGAAGGGAGAGTAGGAGTTTAAGACATGAAGACAAGCTTTAAGGTCAGCGCGAGTGAGGCATGGTTTCCTGAGATTGAAAGGCTTCTGAATTCAGAAAAGGATGAGTACTTTTGTCCAGAGAACACCAGAGACTGTGGGGTCCACTGACGCCCTGGATTAACACTGCACGGCTAGGAACAAGAAACCTGTACCATATTGGCAGACAGGAACGGCAGGCCCCCCGGAATTTGCCTGGCCATCAGACCTGCCAGCAAGGCAAGACAAGAGGCCTGGCAGGTCTCTTTCAACCTCACTGTGCCATCTCAGCACATCTTCTCTCGGTCTCTCTCCCCTCCAGGACATGGGGGTACCATGGACACAGAAACTGGAGAACAAGGATGCAGAGTAACTTCCTTCCCTCCCCCCTCCTCCCACCTTTAGCAGATGCATAGTTACAATTCACAATTACAAAAATAAAGAAGCAATGATGACCACATATGGACCTATTTTTTTTTGAAAAAAGAAAAAAAAAATCCAACAACCTCTTCTTAAATTCAGTATCAAAATTCACATTTGCATAATAATACATTTCGAGGCCATCCGAGAGGAACCAGAGTGAAGCACAGGAAGCAGCCACCCTCCTCCCTTTGTCTTCCTGACGGAAGCTGAAGGGATCTAGCCTCCCTCCCTCCCAGGGGGAGCTCTGAGGAACTGTGGAAATGGCCCTAGCACTCGCTTGATCTCTCTTTAGAAGATAGGGAGTGAGAGAAGAGGTGGAATCGTTGAAAACAAACACCATCACAAATGAAGAGACACTACAGATTTCTATGTTTAACTAGAATAGTTCGGAAGATGCAACATATGATTCCAGATTTTTCTCTTTTCTTTCTTAAACGCTTCAATTGCAACTCTTTCAAAATCTTTTTCCTTGTGTGCAATACCCTGTTGACACAAACAGCAACACCATGGGACCTGCATTTGGGAAAACAACGGCCTTCTCAGGACACAGGCTGGAAGGGCAACAACTAACGCGCAGCAGCGCGCCACACACACAGAAGTCAGAAACGCCTTCCTTTTACATGCGTGAGTGGGTCACAAACACCAACATATTCCAATTCTCCAGTGCTTACAGAAAATTAAACAGGCGCACGAGCACACACACACATGTACAAAGTAAACTAGGGAACGCAGATCTAGAGAAGCCACCCACAGTGGGCTAACCTGGGCCCTGGCATCCACACACGCACCCGTTACCTCCACTTCCAAGTCCTGGAGTTTCTTCCGCACAACTACACCATGCAAGATTGGTGCTAACGAAAATCCAACAGCCAGCCCTGGGCTGCCCTAAGGACTAGGTGGACTGCCTTTTTGTTTTTACCACAATGGTAGCCTCTACCTACAACAGGGTCTCTGCACTCACAAAGGCACATTTAAAAGTGCTTACACTTCAGTGATTCCTTGGAAAAAATTAAGGGGTGAGTGGGTGGTGTTTTAAACACATTTATTGTAACTTAACCCAAAATTTCTGGCAAGAAGCTTCATGCCAAAATGCACCACTTGCTGAGAAACCATACACCTTTATAAGGCATGCGACTTCTTAAAGGGCTCCCAAGGATTTTTTTGTCTTGTTTTGCATCCCCCCCCCTTAATTTTGGTGTGCACATTCAGCATCTACCATCTTCCTCTGCTGTAAGGCCAGTCCCCACAGTAAGGCTACTCTCCACCTGCCTCCAGTCACTTTTACAGCCCCTCCCCAGAGTGGGGCACCCTTCCAGTGGCCCAGGAGAAGGAATGCATGATCCACCAGGAGGTCCAGGAAGCCAGGGAGAAGGGGAAGAAAAGCAGGGAGGAGGAATTTCCCTTTTGGAAGAAACCATCCCAACTTAGCAATACTGGGTGGAAATGGGTCAACTGTAATTGGGAGTTTATTTACAAACCAATGACTCCTACTTTGAAAATGAAGTTGAGGCACATAGTGCTTCCGGGAAGCACTATTTCGTTTTTATTTAAAATAGAACACTTTTGCCTGTGAAGTTTACCTGGCCTCTCCCCATGAAAAGAGAAGTGTTTGTCAGAATGAAGAACCACTTCTGATCAGAGTAGTAAGTAGCCCTCTCCCTGGCATGCACAATTTGTTGATAAAAACAAATCCGGGGGTACAGCTGTCTGAGAAGGGAACTGTTTAAATTCTGAGGCAAACACTGGCAGTTTGTGTCACTTTGCTACTTTTTTTTTTTTTTTTTGATTGGTGGTAGGCGGTTACAAGAGATTGATGGTTTAAATATTACTCAAAATGATGGAAATACTTGATAATTGCTTGGGATCTGGTTAGACTGACCTCACACGTGTGGACAGAGAGGACCCTGAGCTGCGGGAGAGCAGCTCTCCAGCCCCTGACCCCTCTTCACCATCCTGTAGGGGTTCATGGCCTCCTCCTTTGGCAGCTGGGAGTGGGGAGGTAGGTGGTGTGGGCAGTTTAGGGCTGTTGATAGGCGATGTTTATTATTACTATGTTTCAAGATTATTGGGGTTGACAATTATTTCCCATCTAAAGAACGTGATAACACCATCCCCTGTCTCAAATTGAAGGTCAAAAAAAAAAAAATACTATCATTGACAGATGGGGCCAGCTCTTAAAATACACACACCTTTGGCACTGGCCACAAACCTGGAGACTTCATTAGAGGACGTGCACAAACCCTGGGAGCACAGGTGATATTCTGTGTTTTCTTATAGGTGGGTGGTGTCCTCCACAGCATCCTGTATAGTGTCTGTTTCTAGAATGTTGACACCCTGTCCTTACAGATAAAGAGGAAAGGGGTATGGTGTGGTATGCAGCATGAACACCTACTGCAGAGATCCTATTTTCTGAAGGACCATTCAAGTCTAAAGATGGACAATTCCAATGTATACACACAGGCTAGAATATTTTCAGCTGCACGGTTGCATGGGCCCTAGCTGTACACTCACAGAAGAAAAAACAATAGAACAAGATTTGTTGTTGCAGTGACACCAACTATAGTTAATGCATAGACATGAAGTATGATAAAACTTGGCAAAAATACCAGAAAAGGCTGTTTTTCTTTTATCCAACTAAAAATATATCTCTGCCCCTAGGCTGAAGACCTTATAAATACTTGAAATAAAATTTAGAAACTCCAACCCAAAGCAATACAGAACAAAGCTTTGTATGCCAAATTTTAACTCAGAGGACGTGAGAGAATGGAACCTTTTGTATATAAAGACTGGACTGTGGCCTACTCTTAAAGATGGCTACTATGACCAAGCCTGCTGAAAACATCCTGCTTGCACCATGGGCACTGTGCAGGAAAACAGGCTGGGCTCAAATATTTTGCTCAGCACAGACACTAAGAGAAGAGCCAAGATGGCAGAATATAAATTAAAATATACACAGCATCTGAGGTCTAAATGAAATCTGGCTGTTAACCCTTCAAAAACTGCACCCCCTCCACAAAAAGGGTGAAAGTCAGATTAAAGCGTTAGGGGTGCAGCTCAGTGGTAGAGCTCTTGCCTAGCATGAGCTAGGCCCCAGGTTCCATCCCGTGGGAGGTGGGGGGTGGCGGTGACAGCAAGTATATGCACAAGTTAATAGGCTGTGAATTTTTACTTTCTGGTAGATACATTAAGAAAGGCGCTTCCAAATTCTTAGGTAGGAGTTCCTTTCCTTTTCTTCTTTTCCCCCTTGCATATCTTATATACCACATTCATCCCAAAGGAGCTCGGAAGAACTGATTGCTAACTTATGCTACATTCATGTCAGAAGAGGTGGGAAAATTCTTAGAACAGAAGCCACAGTAACACAAAATCTAGCTGCTGTTAAGTAAAACTAACTGAATGGCAATACACAAATGATGACATTCAACTGGGGGGACACTGATTCAACAATCTGGTTTGTAATTTTCTTATTATTTTGAGGAGCTGGAGACTGAACCAGCATTGTTGCATTGTTACCTTCATGCCTGCGAATTGTAAATGGAGAATTTCAGGGGTTATTAACCGATGGGTTAAGTTGTTATGCAGAACCATGGAAATTTCTTTAGTGTTTTGGAGACCTGAGCTTTTTATCAACACCTGAATGAAGTCATGGCACTGGATCTCACTGGCAGCAGAGGTCCCCTGTCTGGTGGAAGACATCCCTTTCCTTATTTATGTTTCTTTTCTTTTGGCTACTTGTGGTAGACAGACACCAAGTCTGTGATATTTACGAGATGTATACACTTCTAGCCATGAGCAATCAAGTGTTTAAAACAATAAATAAAAGAAACTAGTACAATATGGAGAGCTCACACTTGCTTGTTCAAAATACATCTATGCAATGAGAGTGAGCACCAAGCCTCCGTCGTATATATGCCACAATGAGCTGGAGGAGAGGATGCTCCCACTGAGATTTCTCTAACTGTCATGAAGTCACCTAAATTCTGAGCAGACATGGTTCTTGCCAAAGACTACCATGGAAAGGAAAGTTTTTTTCTTCCATGACACCCTCACCACACCCAGCTCTTGGGTCACTGCCAACCAGCAAGATGACAAAAGGGGTTGGGGGGAGGAAGGGAGGAGGAAAAGGAGGACAGGAGCTGAGAAACAGGAACTCCCTTCCATTGGCCCAGCACAAAGAGACCTTCCAGTCACTGTAGCTGTCATCACCGCGCACCTGGGGAAGTTAACACGTAGTAACAAGTGTACGCAAGATGAGGAAGAAACTTGGCATTCCACATTATCAAGACATAAAAGCATATTTTAATTTCCTTGATTTTTACCTATTTGTTTATTTTAGCCCACTGCCTTTGGGGCCTGTCCAGAACCACTCCAGTTTCCTTTATGGGCAAGCGTCTCACCAGCTGTGGAGTGACTGGACCACATGCACATACACACGCGTCCCCCTGCTCAGGATGCCTGGGTGTATGTACGAAGGCACTATAGCGGTTTTAGAGAAATTGCAGGCAGCAACCCCGTCCACTCCTGTTACCCGTGGAGCTGGAGTTTCTTTCCCACTGGGAAGCTTAATGTTTGAAAGAAGCTGTGGTCATGCTTGGGAATTCTGACCCCTGGACCCAGGAGGGAATACAAAAGGAGAATAAAACGTCACCCAAACTGAAAGGGAACACTTCATATCTCCGCCACCCAGGGATGGGGATAATTAAGCAGCAGATCTTCAAAACAGCAATTAAAACAAGCACAACAGTCACTGGGAGCTAAAGAAGTAAAATCACTTGTTCCTTATTAGATTCTTCTACATCTCCTCTCCTCCCGTAACAAACATAGGGAAGACAAGACATTCTTCATTAATAGAACAGTCCATAGATAATTCTCCTCTAGTAATGCCTATATTTAAAATTTGTTCCAAAAATTATTAACCTATATTTCCTAACTCTTTACATAGATTCTCAGCAATCCAACCATACTATTTTACAGATTAGAGTTACTTTTTTTTTTTTTTAAGCTTTTGTTTCTTTCTTTATTCTTTTCTTTTGTTGCTGGGGCTGGAGGGACAGGGAGAAAAGCTCCATTAAAAAAATAAAACTGGCTGGGGAGATTTCAGCTCAGCCTCACGTGGAAGAAATGGTATGCCGGCATTCCCAGTACACCAACCACTCTCCTGACTCAGTTACACACAATGTCAAATGAGTCCATGACAGCACTCTCAGAAAGCTTAATCCTTCTCCCATAGTTTTTAAGATGATGAATTTACCTGTTGCTGCTAAATTGATAATTTTTAAAAAATATTTCTGTGTGTTTTAAAATGTATGATCCCCAGTATGACAATAACATTTGGAGACTTTTCTTTTTACATTTTTGTAAGTAAAAATTGTTTAAACTTTTTGAAGTTTCAGGAACTTGTAAAAGTTTATTAACAGGAAAGAAACAGCCATCTATCTAGGATAAGGTATGATTAAATAAACCATCTTCAAAAAACTGGCTTCCTACCCTAGAATTCCTGAGAATGCTTGCAAATTTTAAAGCAGGAAAATAAATGTTAAAAATAAAAACAAAAAACACTGTTAAATGCTCCCAGAGTTAGTCTTCATCTAAAATATATATTTATATGTATATATATAGATAGATATATATACGCACTTTTTGGTCTTTTTTTTTAAGTTTTTAGTTTTTTTCCCTTTAAGCTTATGATGGAAGAACATTTTAGCTTCTCATGTTTATTTTTACATATTTCAAATCCCTCATTTATGTCTTGTAAACAAGAGGGGCTCTAGCACCCGGCTTTCACCGTAGTATCGTAAGGAACTCAACTAAGCCATAGTGCAGGTCAAGGACCCAACAGGCAGGAGGAGGAGGGCAGGGCAGGACATGGCCGTGAACCGAGAGTGGCAGTGGACAGTCCCCACTGGTTTGTAGGAGGCTTGAGCTGAGCTCCTGACCCAGGGACACTAAGATTTAGCCTTCTGTCTGTAGATGTTTGAACACAAGCTGCACTTCACCTGGAGGTCACCACGCATGACAGGGCTCTGCTCCCACAGACAGCAGTCATGGAGCAGGAAGGAGATGTTCTGCAGGAGGGCAGAGGTGGGAGGGGCATGGTGGTGATGGAAATGGGAGAGTAGAGGCGGGGCACAGTCAGTTTGGACAAGGCATCCGTAGGAACAAATCAGCTCTGCAGACTGCGGTTTGCCCACCTGCCTGCGAAGGGCTCCCACAGAATGGCATGTGCACACGCTCACGTGAATTATGCCTGTCAATCTCTTTTGAGGCTAGGTTTGTAATCAACAGCGTAAGCCAAGAGAACTACAGATTTTCCCATTCATTATCTCGCAAAACCACGTACATGCAAATGTTTTTTGCCTTTTCCTATACATACCCATCCACCCATCTACACACAGACACAAGCTGAAAGTCAATACATTAGGCATTGTTGTATCCTTCACTGAAGATGCTAAAGAAAAACTCCCTTGTCCTCAATAGCAGCAAGTTACGGAGGACAGTAGAGGTCTGCTCCCACCAGGGGTTGGAATGGGCAGGTATTTGCTGGTACAGAATGTCGGCACTTCATGTTGAACAGTGTGATGCAGACTGGGATGTCCACACAAGTGCTAGTAGGTTACCGGCACGCAGCCCCCTTGCCCGCCCACAGTCTGCTTTGTATAAAGGGGTTCCCCTTCAGGTCTCTGTCACTCTCTTCACAAGAAGCAGTCTGATATATTTTGATTCCAACATAGTACATACATGTTGGTGACAACTGTGGATTAAACATTGCCCTCTGTTCAGCCCAGAGAACTATTACATTGACGCTTTAAAAAAAAGTCTTTAAATACCAAAATAAAAAAAAAACAACATTACAGGGTGGGAGGGACCAAAAAAGAACAAAAAAAAAAAAAAAAAAAAAAAAAAAAAAAAAAAAAAAAAAAAAAAAAAAAAAAAAAAAAAAAAAAAAAAAAAAAAAAAAAAAAAAAAAAAGAAGAAGAAGAAGAAGAAGAAGAAGTCAAAACCAAAAAAAAGGTGCAATACTTAAAAAGTCTTTGCTAAGTTATTCCTGCCTAAGCAAAACCACATACACAGGAAATACACAACACAGAGAAACAAAGGGAAATGCTTGAAGTACACACTGGTTTAAGAACATTCGTTAAGTAAACGTTTCTGTCAGTGATGGCCTGGTGCTGTAACACGCCACGGCCTGGCACAGGTAACGCTCAGCAAGAGAGGAGCAGAGAGGGAGGAGCTGCGATGCTTCCAGGAGGCTGCTCGAAACTTACTGCTTTCCGTTTCCACCAAATGAACATACGAACCAACAGCAAGACTGAATTTGGATTACCTGATTTTCTTTTGACGAATTTCTCCCACCTGATCACACAGGAACGAGGGAACACAGTTTCTCCACTTTTGAGACATCACATCATTTAAAAACTACATTATCTTCTGTTCCCATTCAAACTAACAAGAAGGCCTGCATGAAACTTGTAACAGAGGCTCCAACGTGCCTAGCTAGCGGCCTCTCGCTCTAAAAATAACCAGAAATGAACACACAATTGCTTTGCTCCAAGAGGTACCCCCTGTCCTCCAGTTTTTGGACTTGGCAGTGCTCCGCTCTACTGCTAGGTCAAGAGAAAAGCTAGAGAACCTCACACTCGGGCTAAGGCGCAAGTGCACAGGAGCTCCCTGCTCTGATCATTAAAAAGCACTCTTTGTCTCAATGCAGCCGGGGTGGCTTGAGTTGCAGCATTTCTGTGCATTCGTGTGTTCTCATAGTTTAAAAAACAACATCAAATAAAAAGCAGATGGCCGGCCAGCCAGCCTGCGAACTGTCAGCAATGCAGCTTTCTGAGAAATCAGGGTGGGGAGAGAGGCAGAGGGCAGGACGCAGGCACACACAGACAGAGGAGGATGCACGCGGATGCACATGAACACACGTGCACACACATACCAGAACGAGCATGCCTGGGCAGTTACATGTGCCAGAACACACTGGTATTTATCAACCAGCCAATCACAAAGTTTTTCCTTTTTTTTCCTTTTTTTTTTTTTTTTTAGGTTTTTTGTGTTTTTGTTTTTAAAGTGAGGCTCCGTCAAGTCTTCCCTCCCCACACCCCCAACAATTCTTTTGAATTTCCCTCCCACCCAAACATGGTAGACCTAAGGACGGAAACACACCCAGTGCAAACAAAGTTAAAAAGCTATTTTTTTTCAGTATATATGTTTCTTAGCAACAACTTCCATATAACATGAAAAAAGTGAAAAACTAGAAACTAATTTTTTTAATTTTTTTGTGTTTAAATTTAAATGGTATGTGTACTTGCTTCACATTGTCTTTCTAGGTTGGCGTTCATGATTCAAGTATTTCAAGAGTGATATGTTCTCTTTTTGGATTCATATTCCAAACGAAAAAACTGAAGTTATAAGGGAGGCAACTATGTGCTCAGACAGTCTGTCAATGACCCACCTTTTTTTCTCTCTCCGTTTTCTTTTTTCCTTTTAAAAATGTATTTATTGCAAGTTGAAAAAAAAAACGAAAAGGTCAAGTTAGTGCTGCTGCTGTTCCAAAAAAGGTCACGAGGTCAGAGTTGAAAGTTCTAAGTTCAGATTGAATCCGACCCTCCTCCCAGGAGGTCACCAGGTAGTAAAGGAGCAGGGCTGCCCATCCTATGGGGATCTTCCACCGTAGGAACTCCCCACAAGCTAGAAGAATAGTTTGGGGGCCCCCACAACGAAGCGCCAGCAAGATCGGCCCCACTGCTGCCACCAGCACTGCTGCTCCACTGCCCAAGCCCAGTGGACCCACCGAAAAGGTTCAGCGCAGGTCCAACGGGGTCTGACTGGTTCTGGCCAGTCTCCAACGACTGCCATCCTGTGGCTGGTGCGCTTGGGGTTGCTGCAGGTGTAGGGGGCTGAGCTTGAGCCAGAAAGCGGCTGACTTCATCATCGGTGGCGAACTCGGCCAAGATGGTGGTATTTCCCAACACACACCTGGAGAAAGGAGGCAGAGACAGCTGTGTGTCTGAGGGAAGGCCTTGAGCACACTAGTGAGCCAATGCTTTCAGTCCTCTGCTGCCATGTGGCTTGGACGCTTTTTAGAATGCAGAGTTATAGACCCACCCCAGGCCTACAAGTCAGAACCTGCATTTCAACTGAAAGAAAGCAACTGGGTATTTCCAAGGCTCCAGGTACTCAAGGACTACCAGAGGATATTTGTATATCCATGCCCCTTATTGGACACAACGTGTACAGTCCATACAACGTAGCTCTCAAGAAGAACGGGGGGAGGTGGTGTGTGAATATATGGAGCACAAAGGATTTTTAGGGCAGTTACACTACTATGAATAATACAACGATGGTAGATACATGTCATGATACATTTGTCTAAGCCCACAGGAAGTACAATACCAAGAGTGAACCCTGATAGAAACTATGGGATTTGGAAGATTATGTGTCAATGTTTGTTCCTCACTTGTGACAAAGGGATCACCCTGGTGGGTGATGTTGCTAATGGGGGGAGTTACACATGTTTGAGGAGCAAGAGTATATGGGAAATCTCTGTACCTTCCTTTCAGTTTTGCTGTGAACCTGAAGTACTCCAAAAGAAAATTCAAGTCTTGTAAAGAAAAAAAAAAAAAAAAAAAAAAAAAAAAGGACATCTGTTTTTACCTTATGTGAGGCAAAGGATCACATCCAGGGCATGAGGCAAGCTGTCGCCAGACACCTGGAAACACTGCTCCATCTCAAGGGGTGGACCCACTACCTGTACCTCACCATCCTGCACACTCTGTATGGAGTTTTGTCATTTCTATAGCCAAAGGGATTCAGCTCTTTTCTGTCCAACAGTTTGGCAGTGGCTAGGAGCAGGATGGTCAAAGTCTGACCTAGTCCCATTTACCTCAAGCAAAACCCTACTAATAGCCAAGACCACAAAATTTCTTCCCCTTCTCCTTTCTTTTTTATTGGAGACAGGGTCTAACTACGTAGCCCAGGCTGGCCTCAAACTCACGAGCCTTCTGCCTTAGCCTTTCCAATATTAGGACTTAGGCATACACCTGACTGAAGAGCACAAAATTTCATAAGCCTCTATAATGGGACAGAGAGTAGCTAAATTCTATCATGAAAAATGACAGACCTTACAATGGCTTTGCATTTTCATCAATGTTGGCTTGGTTTTAAAATTTACTCACTACCTCACAAATTATTTACATTTGGAATTCTGATTATCAGCCTGTGATATACAACAGGACAATGTAAGCACACTTAGGTAGAAAAGACTTGACACCTCGATACTCAAGACCTACAAATATATGTCTGTGCGTATGTTTTCTTTAATTACGCAGGTGCCAGAATACTGCATGCCTGTCTGGGTAGGCGCAGGATGGAATACTCACATGTGCAGTGCAGTCTGGGCCTTGGCCGCCTCCTGTTTGGTGCTGTATCGGATCAGGGCAGTGCCCTGGGTTAGATTCAGGTGGAATGTCAGCAGTGGACCATGCTGCATGCAGATCGTTCTCAAGGTTGACCCATCAATCTAAGAAGTAACGACATTGATGAGATAAAAGGTGGAGGTGGTGTGGGAAAGGCAAATCTGAAGGTATTTAAAGAATGGGGTTGAGACTTACTGCTATCATTTTGGGAAAAAAAAAAAAAGTTTGCATAAATATAACCCAAAACAAAGGCATGATTCAGCCTGTGGTCCTTTTTAAAGAAGTAAACAAATGAGCGTGTGTTTATTTGCAGAGCCTAAAAGGGCAGAAATGAGAAGACACCCAAAAAAGATTTTTTAAAATTCTTTGCGGTACTAGGGGTTGAACCCAGGGCCTTGGGCTTGCATGCTTTGCCAGTACCACTGAGCTGCACCCTCAGCCCATTTTTTTACATTTTGCAACAGGGTCTTGCTAAATTACGCAGATTGCCTCGGTCTCGAACTTGTAATCCTCCTGCCTCTGCCTCCCAAGTCGCTGGGACTACAGGCGTGTGCTACTGCACCTGACTCTCAAAAGAGAATTTCAATTAACATGTAAAATTGTATCATTACTATTTTATTTTTCTGCCTCTCCATAAATAAGCTCACAAAGAGATAAGAAGAAAGACAAATAAGAAACACAGCACTGAAGGCTTGATTACTTCAAAGGCTGATGATGGCTGGCCTACTTCAGAATATTCATTACAAAATAGTCTTACTCCAACTTTGACAATCTATTTTTTTGTTTTTGCAGTACTTGGGGGTTGAACCCAGGGCATTGCATATACTTTGCACGTGCTCTGCCACTGAAGTGCACCTCTAGCCTTTTTTAAAATTTTAAAAATTGAGACAGGTCCCACTAAGTTACACAGGCTGCCTCTGGCCTTGAACCTGTGATCCTCCTGCCTCCACCTCCCAAGTGGCTGGGATTACAGGCATGCACGACAGAGACAGGATACTTTCACCATGTAAGGTGAGATTATTTCCACGTTTCTTTGATTGTGTCCAAAGGCCGCAGGCTAGTTTCTACTCTCACCACTTAGGAGTCAGTGACTAGGGATAATTTCCCTAACCTATAAACTGGATAAACAAACCTATTCATTTTATGTGATTAACTAATTTTTCATCAATATCTTAAATACATTTATTTAAGCTGCTCATTCCAACAATCCAGTTCATTTCTTTGGAAAATAGATTACAATTGGAATTGTTTTAAAAAGTTGTGTTATTTACAAGCGGCTATAGTGAGAAATCTGCAGGATAAGAACTGGCAGTTTTACTTTACAGAAAATGATCAGAGAATCCGCTCTTAACATGTTTTGTAAGTGGTATCGACTATATAAGTGATTCAGTATATGCCACATGTGACTTTTCAGAAGTCAGATGTCCTCAAATTTTAGGTGAAAAAGTCAATGTGTCCAGATACCAGATTCACTCTTCTAACCTTTTAAGCTATGAACAAGAACAGTCTGCCACGAGGTAGCTTTGATTTTTAAATCCACCAGTTCTTTCTAATACAAACACAGCCACCTCCAAGTTGACTTTATATACATATGTATACGTAGGCTTATTATTTTTCGTAAGATGGAACAAGTACATGGAGGGTTAGCATGCCCAAGTTTCTCTCAAACGAGGCTATCCCTTATTGCTTCTCTCATCCTCCTCACATTATAACCACTACATGATGTGACAACTCTTAAACTCTCAAGAAAAAAATGAGGCACTTGAGAGTCATCAATATAAGATTCTTCACACTAGGGGGCTAGAGATATAATAGCTAGAGATGGAACATTTGAGTAGCATGTGTGAGGCCCTGGCTTTAATGCCTACCATCACCGGAAAAAAAAACATTCTTCATACTTCAGTCAAGTACTATTATTGTTGTTGTTAGGTGCCCTCCAATCAGTGTCCAACTCATAGGGACTCTATGTACAACAGACAAAACACTATTGTGATTCTCTGCTATTCACAGGTTTTTCAATGGCTGATTGTTTTTTGGGAGTGGGCTACCAGGTCCTTTTCCCAAAGCCTACAGCACCTAGTGTTCTCAGGCAGTCTCCCATCTGAGAACTAACCAGGACCGACCCTGCTTAGCTTCTGAGATCTGACGGGGTTGGATGGATTAGTGGTATGGCTGCAGGCTTCAGTCAAGTACTAGTAGAAGAAATAGCTTGGGATTTTTAGTTCAGTAGATTCTCTAATGCCCCTTGAAATAAGAGTTCTGCGATTTACTTTCCACAATTAGTTCACTGCACACATAAATTTTGAGAAAGATGTATTTCCCCACAGAGAATCATACTAAATAAGCATTAGCATATTAAAGGATCTAAGAAGTCTGATATCAAAGAAATCTGCTTGCTCTTGTTTAATTAAGTATGTATTTAGAACATTAGGCCAAGGACTCAATAATAAATATGTCATGGGAACACTGGCAAATGAATCCACGTATGAACTAAAGGCTACACAATGCATTCTACATGTCAAAAGGGGGCGGGGGGGAAGAGCTGGGTATGGTGGTTCATGCCTGTCATTCCAGGGGAGGCTGAGGCAGGAGGATTGTGAGTTCAAGGCCAGCCTGGGCTATGTAGAGAGATCCTGCCTCAAAAAAGCAAGAGGAGTGGGGAAGAGAAAGAAACAGAGGGAAGGGGAGTGAGAGGAAGGAGTGAGAGGGAGAAAGATGCAGGCTTGACTGACTTCCTTTGCAAAGGTTGTGCTGTCAAGTCCAGATGAAGGCCATGGCTCAGGTTCCATGGGTTCCTCTTCCCTCATTTGAGTGCTGACCATAACATTGCTGCATGTGTGTCAGTCACCAAGCAAACGAGGTGAAAAGGATGGTGGCTTGATATAGAAATCTGGCTCCCAGAAATGTCACCCAGAGGGCATATTTTTTTTTTGGGGGGGGGGGGAGGAACAGCATCTTCCTATGCAGCCAAGGCTACCCTTGAACTCATTATGTAGCCCAACGTGGCCTTGAACTCATGACCCTTCTGCCTCAGCTGTCTTAGCACTAGAAACACAGGTGCGTGCACCACCACACCCAGCTCCATAGGGCACATCCTGATGGGAGCAAACCAGTGATGCCACTGACATTTGAAGAAAACAACAGATGGAAACTAAAAGCACCAAGCAGGAAATGGTGGTGCACACCTATTCCCCTAGTACTCAGGAGGATGATGCAGGAGGATCAAGTGATTTTGGCTTGGTCTATGTAGTGAATTCCAGGACAGTCTGGGCTATACAGCAAGATGCTCTCCCAAAAACAACAAAAACAGCCGGGCAAGGTGGTGCATGCCTGCAATCCCAGTGGCTTGGGAGGCGGAGGCAGGAGGATCTTAAGTTCAAGATCAGAGGCAGTCTGCAAAGCTTAGCGAGACCCTGTCTCAAAAAGTAAAAAAAAATGGCTGAGGGTGTACCTCAGCGGTCCAGCACTTGCAGAGCATGCAAGTGCAAGGCCCTGGGTTCAACCTCCAGTACTAGGAAAAAAAAAAAAAAAAACCCAAAACAAAACACAAAACTAAAAGCACCCATGTGGCACGTAAGCTACGAAATCAACAGATTCTGTCTACTGAAGAGACAATTAATTATTTAAGAAGCATAAAAAATAACTGAGCCTCAGGTCTTATTGGGTAACTAACACCACAGCAAGTCACTTTAAGAAAAATTTTTTCAGTGCTGGGGATCAAACCCAGGGCCTTGTGCATACTGGGCAAGCAATCTACCACTGAGCTACATACCCATTTCTAGGTCATTTTTTGTATGTGTGATTAAAACACCCCTTTCCTACTTGGTTCCAGATTCCAAATGGCGTATCTGCACAACAAATTATCTCTGCTACAGAGAAATCATCAGATCATATTATCCCATTCTCAGTGCTTTATAAACTTCACACATTTCCATAACCTTGAAGGCAGATATGAAGCCAAGTGGCTAGCAGCCTCACTTCAGAAGGAGGCTGTGAACCTTGACGGGGAGGTGAGACCTACTTCCTACAGGCAAGACCTCTGCAGTGGTCAGGAAATATATGAGCTTTTCCATCTGCCAACCTCCACCATCTCTCAGTTCCCCTGTCTCTTAATACAATTGAGTCATATCTAGAAAGCCATAAGAGAGAGTGGTTACCTGTGGAGTGAGATTGTGAAGAACCAGCCAGTAACTAGGACGAACAGAACCACCATCACTCCAGGTAGAGGCTGCAAGCAACCAGGAAAAGTATGAGGAAGAGTCATAAAAAAGAAACCACGAGGGAGAAACCTTTTCATGGAGACCATATGGCTCCTCTCCTTTTCTAAAGGCTAACCACCTTCCTGCTTTCTTCTACTGAGACCCAATGAACTCTTCTGCTTATCTGTGAGACAGTATTTCTCTCCTAGTGTCCTGACTCTGCAATTTGTTGTTTCCCATCATCTGACCCTTGAGAGGGTCTGGGTCCCTTTGTCTTGTACTGATCACAACTTTCCAATCAAGAGATATTTTTCCTTCCACCAGACAACCACGCACCATGCCCTCCTGTCATGCGCAGCCCTCTGTGACCTCCCCACTATGTAAACACAGCCACTCTTGTGGGCTGTGGACTCTCCTCACCCGAGGCAAGCCGGGAGTCCTGTGTCCCCCAGCCCCTGACTGATCGGGGTGCTGTGCTGCTCCAGGGAGAAGCCGGTTTGGGGTTGGTCAGGCCGGGAGGTGGGCGGGGCAGCGGTGTAGTGTTCCTGGAGGAGATGTGGTTTTTCCACATTTTGTTGGAGAGATGAGTGGGGTTGTGTCCTATGGGATCTGGGGACCACGTGGATTTGTAATCAGGGAACTTTGCTGTAAGAAGAAAAATATTCAGGAACCAATAAGGTTAGATGGGCCACCTTTGTCCACAAATATATAAAAATTTTGTTATATACAAATTTTGTCATTACACAAATACATACATTTATATTCTACAAAGTAATAATAAGGATACACTTTAAGAGTAGCACAAAGTAACATTATTCTTTGAGTTTATTAAATATAAAACTTTCAATGACTACTGCTCTTAATTAAAAACAACTTGAATTGGAAGACAAATTCTAGGAAAAAGTGTTCCTAAAGTGGTTAGACTTACAGAAATGGTTAAAATGTCAACACTAGCAGAACTAAAATATTCCATATATACTCAATGACTGCATGGAAAAAGTACATTAGAAATTATGGGTTTTTTTTTTGGTGTGTGTGTGTGGGGGGGTGCCTTGATCCAGCGAATGAGATACCCACATTCAAACAGATTATTTATTTTATTTTATTCTATTTTTTTGTGGTACCTAGAGGCTGAGCTCAGGTCCTGATGCATACTTTGCAAGTGCTCTAGCACCAAGCTGTACCACCAGCCTCTTTTTAAAATTCTTTTGAGTCAGAGTCTTGCTAAGTTACGCAGGCGGCCTCTGGCCTCAAACTCATGAACCTCAAACAGATTTTTAAAAACCAATGAACAATATTTATTAAGGGCTCATGATGCTGAATGCATTAAATCAGCGCTATGGGCTCTAGTTCAGATGGGAAACAAAACAGCAGAACAAGAGAACCGGTAACGCCTGTCACAGCATGTATGTTCAATACGCAGAGGGAGTGCTGGGCTACCATGAAAGGCTTTGCAAGACAGTTCTGAAGGATTTACATCAAGGGATGAGCCCAGGAAAGCAGGAAAATGGAAACCAAGGTTCAACACAATCTCTCCCTACACTGAGCACGTCCTTCTCTAATCCTGGCTGAACATATTGCAAAGGCAGAGTGGTAAGGAAGCCGTAAGGTAGGGCGGGCACCTAAGCAAGCTGCGGAGCTTCTGTAAGATTCAGCACAGAGGGTTTAAACTAGGGTGACAGCAAGAAATGGCGGAAGAGAAGAAGGTATGAAAAACAACTGCAGAAGACACCACTCAAGAGACAGAGCACTGCCTGGACCCGGGGAGTAAGGGACAAGGAAGGAGAAAATGCTGAGATTTTGTGACTAGGTGATGCACGGGAGCATCTTTAAGGAAACTAAAGGGATTAGTTAAGGAAAGACAATGTTGGGGAAGGGGAAATAGAGGTTCTGTCTTAGACAAGTTCCAGGTGAATATCCAGCTGCAGGAGGAAGATATATTGGAAACCCCAGATACGGGGTTTTACAGGATTAAAAGAGTTGTATCAAGCTGGGTTCAGCGATGTGTACCTGTAATCTCAGTGACTTGGAAAGCTGGGGCCTGAGGATCGAAAGTTCAAGGCCAGAGGCAGCCTGGTTACCTTAGCGAGACTCTGTCTCTATAAATAAATAGGCTCAAGATGCAGCCCAGGGGTAGAGCACTTGCAAAGTATGTGCAAGGCCCTGGGTTTAACTCCCACCTAAGACAGAAAAGAGTTGGATCAGAGTCAGGCCCCATGGCACGTGCCTATAGCCCCAGAGGCTGGTAAGGCTGAACTTTGGGGCCAGCCTGGGTAACATGTGACATAGTGAAACCTTGTGTCAAAAAAAAATTTTTTTTTTAAATTTTTTAAATTAAAAAATAAAACATGCCAGGCATGGCAGCACTCCCCTCTAATTCCAGCACATGGGAAGTAGAGGTGGAAGGAACCTGAGTTCAAGGCTAGCCTGGGCTATTATAGTGAAACTCTGCCTTAAAAATCCAAAACAAAGCACAAGAAAAGAACGGAAGTAAACTTTCACATGTAAATGATGTCCTGTAAAGTATGATGGAAGGTGGCAGTTAGAAACATGGAATATGAACGTGCTTTCTTTATAATTTAGGTTCAGACCTGAGGTAAATTGTAACAGACCTTTTTTATTTGTTTGTTTTTATTTTTCTGAGACAGGGTCTAAGTGGCCCAGGACAGCCTTGAAACTCACAATACTCCTGTCTCAGACTCCCAAGTGCTGGAATTAAAGGTGTGCATCCACTGTGCCTGCTTGTAACAGATCTTTCAGTCTCAGTTCTCTACAACGTAAGGATATCAATAGGATGTTCTCATAGCTATAAGTGAAGGTCAGAAAGAAACCCTTGCTAAAATTTAGCCAGCAGGAGCACTTAATAAATGGTAAGTTATTGTCGCACTTTTGATATGACAGGCGGAAAGAAAAACAAGACAGTCTGTAGACCATTATACTGTAAGGACTTCGTAGGTAGCTAAGGATTTGCTTCATTTTCCTTTGCCTGGACAAAGCGCAGAAATCTTAATGACTTTAGTGGTTTAAGGTTCAATTTTTTTAAAAACCAAGGTGCCAATTACTAATGATTTTTCTACTAATTTAGAAAACATTGTGCTAAGTGAGTGACTTCAAAGACTAAATTTATCTTATCAATTAACTTTTCTACTCCTTACTGTCTGTCAAAAAAAAAAAAAATGAGGAACTAAAAAATAGTATTGGTAAAATTAATCCAAGTCTTTTTTTTGATGTTGGCCATCTGCCCTCACGCTTTGTCTAAAAGTACAGGAACTTTCAGGGAACAGCAAGCTATCATTGGCTGCCAGAGGATTAATCACATGGGTTTAAATGGCTCTTCCTGTGGCCCTTGACTCTTGGTAGGTTGGTTAAGAGAAGCACTTGTATCATCAGGTCAGGACCCCTGCCCTTGAACACCCCCAGCTCCCTGAGATTCTGTCACCATTGGCTTTGCCCCAAAGTTGTACCTGTCTCACTCCACCCTTGTGGAGCCAGAAGCTCTTCGAGGAGGTGTGCTTCTACCTATGCTGTGCAACGCCTACAAAAATATTCCTTAGGAAATAAATGCCCATCTCCTGTATAAAACGGAACCTGAGAGAAAAGTGCTACCCAAGGGGAAACAGGCCACACTCATACCTGAAGTGCTATGAACGTTGGTAAAGGAGTTGTCAGAGGCACTGTAGGGCCAGGCACCAGGTGAAGGCAGCGAGGTGTTGAGGGAAGAATTAGACCCTTGAGATGACAAAAAAAGAAGAACAAAGTATTGAAGATAAACGTCAGTATAAGCAATGGAAGTGTAAGAGTATTTTATTTAAACTTCAACAGAAAGGAAAACAAAACATTTAAGAAATAAAAACATGACAAGCAATCTTCTCGTAGCTTCTGTGTAAGTTCTGAGGCTCCTGTGAGTATAAATCAAGCCACAGCTCAACTGTCATGAAAATGCTGGGTATGAAACACACACCGGGGACGCAGTGCTCATTACCTGTGGTGTTATCCCGCAGCAGCTGGTGGTCAGTATCTACAATGGGAGATGTGGCTGCACCCCCCAGTACACTTCCTGGGGTCACGTAGGGGTCAGATTCAGGGTCAATATTTTGAATACCTTTCCATGGCACTCCTGGTTGGAATTCTAAGACAAGGACAACAAATGTCAGGGGTAGGAGGTTGTTTGGAAAATGACAAAATAATTTCTTAATAGAAGAAATAGGTCTGTCAAAAGTCTAAATAATGAATCTATTGTCTCTTAGACTTACATCATGAAATTAAAAAAAAATTAGCCTGAGCATATATATTCTTGATGGTTGTTGTAGTTGTTAGGTGCCATCGAGTTGGGTCCGACTCATAGTGACCCTTGTAGGGTTTTGGATGGCTGATTATTTTGGGAGTGGGTTGCCATGTCCTTCTCCCAATTTTGTGGTGATGAAGATTAAACCCAGGGCCTCAGAGTGCAGAGCAGCACTTTCCCAAAACAATCCTCAAACAATCAGCCACTGAAAACCCTATGAAGGTCACTATGAGTCGGACACAACTCCACTGAACCTAACAACTGCGGACAGGAGCATCTTTATATTATTATAACATCTGCCCGTCAATCTGTGGTACTGAACTTGATGTCATGACTCATCAAGGCCTGGCCCTGGTGCCTGATCTTCCTGCTCCCAGGGAATACAGTTTTGAAGGTACAGAAAGCAGGAGATCTGACCTGGGGCATATAGGCCAAGGACTGCAAGCAACTCTGGGCTGGGACCACTGGCCTTTCCCATTTTCCTTGCTGAATACTGGCCAAAATGCACAAAAGAAAATGAAATACTACTGCTCCACAGACCACCCAGGGATAACTAGCAGGAATAATGTAGCTTATCATGACAGAGCACAGACCATGTATGAAAGCTTATAATGTGTTTATTAGTCCACTGTAGTCATATTTAAAGCTATGTGATAAAATTAATAAGCCCTTATTTTCCTAATCATGTTGAAGACGAGCCATATATATTAGATATGAACAATAAGCATTATTTCATCCCACACTAATAAAAGGGAACTATACATATTTGTGTCACTAACATATCTGCATAGCGAGAAGGCTAGAAGGCTAGACACATATATTTATAAAATTACTGATTTCTACTTTTGCTTTACTAAATTTTCTAATTTTTCTACAATGAACACATTACTGTGTTGAGAGAGGAAGACAGCCCGTAGAGAAGAGAAATTAATAAGTCATCTCCTTGCACTCACTACTGCATACCTGGAACCTAACTGATAATAAATATTTGTGTAATGAATAAACCAATCAACTCAACAGATACTTCAAGAAAGCCAATGTTTCAAGGTACAGGACAAAATACCAAGTCCCAGCTATCCCAGTTCATCTCAGATCTCCCATCTAAAGAACATTTTCAACTTTCCCAGATTACACATCACATAGCACATGCCTTGCCTTTATCACATAATGATTATTCAAAGGAAAAAAAAAAAAAAAAGCAAGCAAGCATGGGACTTAGGTAAATTGAATTACAAAAGCAGTATGTTCAAAATTTGAACTTAACAAACAACAAATGCTGTTCTAGAAAAAGTATTTCTTGGACAATACCTGGAGGCCAACTGGCATTGCTGGATTTATTTCCGATTTTATTTGTTGGTGGAGATTTGGCAGGTAACCAGCTATCACCAGCAGGACCCGTGTGGCCACTGAGTGTGTCACCTGGGATGATATCAAACTGGTTGTATGGTGACCCTCCTCGGGTCTTACCAGGGGCCACTATAGCGCCTAAGAAAAGAGAAAGGTAATTAATTTATTTAGAAAGAGGTAATTAATTCATCCAGAAAATGCTCTGGTAAACAGAACTTTTCTACCTTTTTCTTTCCCAGAGAAACTCAAACAAATATAGTTTTCTGAAGCTTGTGGAGTAAAAAGAGCAGTGGAATACAAGATTGCCTGGGAGATATAGTACATAATTAATAAAGAGCAGGACTGTAATGGCTCATCTCGCCTCTCTGAGTCCCTCAGTTTTTCAGAAAGGCCCACAAGACTGTTCTCATTCTTGAATGGTCTTTTCAGTCTGAAAATCCCATGGTCTTAAGACATTGATTAAATTTTTACAAACTATAAATCTTATCACCCCTGAGGTTTCTGTGTTCATCACTCAAGACTGAAAAATGGGAAAAACATTAAACAAATTGTAGCACATTAAAGGGTTTTAGATGACATTTCCATTGATGTTATCCACCATGTTGCGTGTGTGTGCACGCGCGCTGGAGCGTGGAACCCAGGGCCTCATGAATGCTTTGCAAGCACTCTACCACTGAGCTGTATCCCCAGCCCTTTTTTTTTTCACTTTTTTAAAATTTTGAGTCAGGGTCTTGCTAAGTTACGCAGGCTGCCTCTGACTTTGAACTTGCGATCCTCCTGCCTCCGCCTCCTGAACTGCTGGGATTACAGGTGTATGCCACCTGAGCCCTGCTTCCACGCATGTTCTTAAGTGATGGTCGGATGTAGGTTAACTGGAAGCAGCAGGGTACAGAGTCCACTGCAGAGAAAGGCATCTGCAATTGCTTTAAATTCCAAGGCAATGAGATGGAATTCCCGCCCAGAGTCTTTGCCAGCACGAGACCAGCAATAAACTCTGCAGCTCTGAGACCAAGGGGCTCACAAACACCAGAAACAGCAAGTCCTTTGTCACTGTGTCCTTGAGGGCTTTCCTGTGGCTTTGCTGGTGCCCTTCCATGCATTTTATATGCTGTGGGGCAGGAAAAGGGTAAAAGCCTAAAATTCCTTAGGTTAAGGCGGAAAAGAAAGCACCTTACTCTACATAGAACTGTAGGTGTTTGTGAGACGCCACTCTCAAGTGAGTCTCGTATAGCGTGTCCCTCACGTGCTACACTCTCAGGCTGCTGCTCATGAACAGATGAAATTATTTCTAGGATAACATATTAAAATATTTGCGTAAATACTGAATAAAATAATGTTTGGTTTGGCCTAAATGGAGTATTCTAAACATCTCTACACTCAGCTAAGAGGATATTTGCTTTTCTGGAGCCAGTGACAAAAATTTGGCTCAGGAGCACGTTACAGTGAGGTAGTGGAAAATGAAAAGTTCAATTACCTCGGGGATCGCTCAGGAAATAGGGAAAACGTATCTAAAGCTCTAAAGAGGCGCTAAAGGCGGTACTTTACCTTTACCCCATCCTTTCACATGCCATTTTATATTTATTGTTGGGCCCTGTTAATCATTAGCCTAAAGGGCCAGTGAAAGTGCCCAAAGCTATAGATGACACTGTGCGAGGGTTATTCAGCCCATAAACAGACTTTATAATTTCAGTAAATCATTCTTGATTTTGATCATGCATAGACGTAGCAGGCAGAAGAGTGCCACGTGGCTCCTTCCCCAGTCTCCCACATGCGCTTATTAAAGAGGGTTTTATAATGTCAACTGAAAGGCTGCAGACTGAGTAAGTTGGCCAGGCTCAGCCTGCCAGGGCACTGCAGCAGGGACGGCCAGACACCTATTTATAGTTAGTCCTCATGGAGACAGTTGAGTCCAAGAGAATTACCATCAAATGAAACAAACACTGAAATGAAAGCTGAGAGAAGGTTTGGACATGTTATATGTTTTACAGGGAAATGGAGAAACCCTTACAGAGAGTTATGGAGAGGAGGCGCCAACCCATATTCACAACTAAAGCCTACAATGCCCTCTGATGCTGTCATGCAAGACAGTGTAATCACAAAGAACAAGCAACTCTGGGATCTGAGTGTGGTGACCCAATCTGTAAACTCAGAGACTTGGGAGGCAAAGGCAGGAGTATTCCAAGTTCAAGGCCAGAGGCAGCCTGTATAACTTAGTGAGACCCTATGTCACAATAAAAAGTAAAAAGTGGGCTGGTGGTGCAGCTCGGTGATAGAGCACTTGCTTAAAGTATGCATGAGGCCCTGGGTTCAACCCCCAAGTACTAAAAAAAAGGGGGTGTGTGTAGTTAGGGGTGGTAGAGCACTTGTTGTAAAGTATGTGCCAGGCTCTGAGTTCAGTCCCCAGTACAGGGGGTGGGGGTGCAGGAAGAAACTTTGGGAAAAGTGCAAACCTTATGTATTCTGACCTACAAAATCTTTTGGAGACTAAAGGGCAGGAGTTTTTCAAAAGTTGATGAATTTAATGCCATTCCAGTAATCAACAAAATATGTCATTTGTTATGATCTCCTATCTCTCAAAAACAAAAACAAAAAACAAACCTTAAAAAAAAAAAAAAAAAAACCCTTAACAAGCTGATTTTGTTCTCTCAGCTTCTTTATTAGGGTTTACCCTAAAGGGCATTCGAGTTCAAGGCTACTTCTCTCAACTGCACAGCAGGGGGCAGTTTTTGAAGTCCTTGTAATGGGAGATATACAAGGTCAACCTTCCTCTGATAATGGATCATAAAAGTTGGGTAAGAAGAACCCAGGAGACTCACTAAGAAAAAGCTAAACAATTGTGCTTCAAAAGAACCAGATAGGAATGCTGGGCATGGTGCTAACATTTGTAACCCCAACACTCAGGAGGCAAGGGCAGTAGGACTGTGAGTTCAAGGCTAGTGTGGGCTACATAGCAAGACTCTATCCCAACACCTGATCAACACCTGGCAGGGGTCAGAGGGCTCTGCTTGCAGTGTCAGGTTGCTCTCTCACCATTTTTGTGCATGGTGGCTTCCTGCGTGGCCACAGAAGGCAGTCCTTCCATCATGGAGGTCCACTGTTTGAAGCGAGACTCAGTCCCAGCCTCCTTCCCACCAACCATGCCATAGTCCATGCTACTAGAGCTGAAGCCTGAAACAGAGAACCAGAGTTACCTTTGTATACATTTCTCACATTTGTAACTAAGAGTGGTTAGGCCTTTGTCACTTAAAGGCTACTTCCTGAAGTCTCTGTGCACAGAAACAGATACTTTTACTTAAACTCTGATCTTGGCTCCTACTTGCTGAAAAAGCTGTTGCCTCTTTGCTAAGGTTATGTCACTGCCAACTAATTAAGTACACTTCAGTGACTGCATGCATCTGATTTTTCACTGACCAAACATTTGTTCCAGTCAGCTGGGACCAATCACTGTCCAACTGTGGTGGTGAAGACCACACATCAAACTAATACGGGAATCAGGTGCTGTGGAGCACACCTGTAATCCCATCGACTCAGGAGACTGAGGCTGGAGGATCACAGGTTTGAGGCCAGAGGCAACCTGAGTAACTTAGCAAGACCTTGTTTCAAATAAAAAAAGAAGCTGGCGATGGAGCTCCGTGGTAGAACCTTTTGCTTACCATGCATGAGGGCCTGGATTCAACCCACCAATACTATAACCAATGAACCAAACAAAAACAGCAAGGAAAAGCAGAAATGACAGGGTTGTGACAAGGGCACCTGGGGGACAAAAGGCTTTGCAGGGGGCCTCACGATGTTAAGGACTAGGAAACCAAGCGCAGAGCTCTGACTGGGGACAGTCCAGGATGTTTAGGGAAGGGTGGGAAGGTCCATGGTACTCCCATGTCTCCCTGCCTATGGGACAGAGAGGCGAGGAGACATGAAAAGGCGTGTCATGCTGGGCCTTTCCATACCAGGCCAAGGAGCTGCGACCTTTTCTTCTCTAAGATGGGACAGAAAGAAATTTTTGAGAGAGAGAAATGGAAGCGAGAACTAGGTTTGTGTTTTAGAAAAAGAAAGGGCAGTGTGACAGTGAGACAGACGGAGGTGGGGAAGAATGTGAGAGGCCAGTCTGAGAGTAGTCTTTACTCAACAAGGAGATCCTGAGCTAGAGGAGGGCATTAGGGAGATGCTCTGAGTTCATAAGCAGAGAGCCCCAGGCAGATCCCAGGTGGCAGGTTCTTATCTAGACTAGAGGTACGTAACCTTCTCCATCTACACAGAGCCAGAGGGTGAGAGGTTTGTTGATGGAGTCTTCTGGGGCCCATCACCCATTTTCCACTTGGCTGAAGTGTATGTAGCACTTCTCCAAATTGATTCTTAAAACAAGTGAAATTTAGGGCTGAAACAAACAAGATGGGCAGGGGAAGAACAGTGAGCAGAAAAATATAAATGAGCTGGGGAACGCCGGCAGCAGCAGCACAGATGCGGGCATTCCAGGATAGGGGGCACAGGTCCTACCACGGCCCAGGTGCAAGGGCCCGAGGGAGCAAACACCAGCCTCCTCTGAGCCAACAAGCTATACAGCTGCAGCCAGGCCAGACCCCAGCTGTCCTGATTCATCCTCCTATCACCTGGTGAGGCTTTACGAATCCTCCTCAAGTCTCAATGGTCCTGTTATCCTCGTGTTCTGAGAGGAGGTTTTCTCAGTCCCCTGGTACTGGGAGGCTGAACCCAGGGCCTGGTGCATACTTTGCAAGCACTCTGCCACAGGGCTGCACTCCCAGCCCATATTTTATTTTTTTATTTTGAGATAGCGTCTTGCTAAGTTACGCAGGCTGCCTCAACCTCGCAATCCTCTTGCCTCTGTCTCCCCAGACAGAGCTGGCATGAGATAAAGGAGCCATAAATCAAGGGGAAACTTGACACTTTTTTGCCCTTTAAAATGTTGCTATTTCTAGAAAGAACCCTGTTCCTCTCCACACATTTATAATTGAATTACTAGTCCCAGTGACTGGGGGGTGGGGGTGGGGGTGGGAGCATAAATCCTTGGAAGGAGATGGAAACATTTCACATTAAATGATTTTTGAAGAAAGGAAGAACTGAAGACATGTTTTATTTTGTTGTCTACAGCAAAAATGAAAAGAGTATGGAAGCCTGGGAGGCTGAGAGGAATGAGGGCTCCTCCAACACCAGCCTTCATGGCCCAAGGAGGCTGCTCCTTGGGCAAAGCACACGTCTGTGTTTGAGTGAGAAACGAGGCCAAGGTGCTCAGATTTCAGTTCATCTGACAGCACAGTTCCAATCACTGAGAAAGCGAGCTTCTGAAAATAACCTGGGATTCTGGCGACGACTCAGAGGAACACAGGATTGGTAAAAAGATAAGGAAGTCTCCTGGACAGGTTAATTTTCCTTGAAGTTATTCTAAAATGTCTTTAAAACTCATGGCGAATTAGTTATTTAATTTTATCTGCCTAAGGGTATTCTGTGACACATGAAGTGTAGAAAACAAAGAGTTATAAATCCTAGAAGAGGGAAGAGTAGAGCGCATCTTGCAGAAGCTCAGCTAAAATTGGCATCTGTCTCGTTGAAAATTTGGGGACAAAATACCACCACAATGAGGTAGCATCACAACACCACCATAGGGTTTAGTATGGAAGAAACAAACCACAGGGGCTCGGAGGGAGAACAGGAGATAAAACTGCCTTGGAAGGTTTGATCTACAAACTCAAAACTGGGAGAGGAAAAATCAATGCAAAAACGTGCACTGCAGGCTGGGGAGGCAGCTCAGTGGTGGAGGGCCTGCCTAACATGCACGCGGCTCTGAGTTCAAACGGCAGCACATCCTCTCATGCACACGACCCTCTTTGATGTCATAGAGTAACTGGTGTGACACTAGCATATGGGAGGGTGCCCGATGAATCTTGGTGGAAGATATTCTGAGGCATTGTGCTCTAGGGGCCACGGTACCAAAGAGCAGAGGGGAACTTTACTGGTGACTTCTGGCTATTCTGAGTGCTCACACCTCCAACCCGTGAAAATACTGACTCTGTTGGACTTGCCACTTAATCAAAACTGAACTTCCTCAGTCCACCAGGTGGTTTCTCTGTAATTCTCCAGCCCACAAATACAGAGCCTTACCCCAAATCGAACAAGCCATTTAGTTTAGTGCAATGAATATTTATAGACAGCCTAATTCATGCCAGACTCTAGCAGGAGCCAAGTACAAGCAGAGATAAGACACCCCTTCCTTGTCCCTTGGACTCATTTCACTAGAACATGACTTTTACTTCTTATCATTCTTGCAAATACAACCCTTTGCCTACCTTATCTATCCTTGCCAGAATCAGTTTCTCCTGCCTCTCACTGTAACTGCTGGCTATTCACCACTACCATTTGGCTCAGTTCTTATATCCTTGATGATAACCTCTCAAATTAACTTCTCCTTAAACTCATCACACCTCCACTCCCTTCCTCTATCGTTGTACTACTCACTTCACTGTAGATTAAACAACTGCCCTAGGGGGTATAGCTCGGTGGAACAGCACTTGGTTGGCATGTGTGAGGCCCTGGGCACGATCCCCAAAACCAAGGCTTGGGGGACAGAGAGAAAACTACTGCTTTTATAATAATTATAAGAGAAATGTATCATCCTTGTCCACGCTAACACAACTGTGCCATGTCCACATGAACACCTGGTATTTGACACAATCATCTTAGTATAGACACAAATTTCCCTTTTGTCACTTTTATAATGGCCAATACTCATAGCTCTACTCTTCACTGAGCATACCACTTAGGTAAGTATAAAATTTGATAAATTTTAAACACAAAGAAGGAAAATTTTATTGGCAATGCATTTTCTAATGAGATGAAGGATTCTGAGCCCAGTGCAGTGGAGCATGCCTGTAATCCCAGCCACTCAGGAGGCAAAGGCAGTAGGATTACAAGTTCAAGGCCAGAAGCAGCCTGTCTTAAAATATAAAAAAGGGGGCTGGGAGTACAACTCAGTGGTAGAGTGCTTGCAAAGTATGCATGGGGCCCTAGGTTCAGTCCCCAGTATGGCAAAAAAATAAAAAATTAAATAAATAAAAAGGATGAGTGATGAGTGACTCTGCTTCTCTATTAGTTCAGATATCGCTGGACAACTATGACTCATCCTTAGAGTAAGGCAGTTCACAACTCCTCTACTACTATTTTTTAAATTTATAACCATATAACTAAGTAGATGGGAACAAGAATCAGAACATCACTTAATTTTCTGGATTCCTCTCTGGCCCAGTAATAACAGACACTGAAACACAATTTGTAAAATAACTCAGTATCACCGGACATCCAGTTCGGTGTACTTTCAATTCTGCTAACGCGAAGAATTAGAAACCAGCTCCTTTCACAAAAGTATCAGTAAGGATTAGTTCATAAGTTATTAATCACTCAACTTTTTAATTTTGAGAAAATATAACAAAAGAGGGTTATTAAGAATCATAATATTGCTGGGTGCCATGGTACACGTTTGTAATCCCAGCAACTCAAGAGGCTAAGGCTGGAGGATCAGAAGTTCAAGGCCAGAGGTGTTCTGTGTAATTTAGCAAGTCCCTGTCTCAAAATAAAAAAACAGGATGGGAGGGTGCAGCTTAGTGGCAGAGCACTTTTAAAATATATAAGAGGCTCTGGGTTCAACTCTCAAGCACCACCAAAAAAAGAAAAAAAAAAATCTGTAACACTAAGAATGAATCACTTCCCGACACTGCATCAAACCTGGCCCTATGTCAGTGCCTCTCTGCTATTCATAGAGTCTTCAGTGACAGACTGTTTCAGGATTTTTTGGGGGGAATGGGCTGCCAAATCCTCCCATTTTTGTGGTGCTGGGGATTGAACCCAGGGCCTCCAAGAGCACAGGGCAGCACTCTACCAACTCAGCTAAACCCCAGCCCCTCACCCTTAGGACAAGTGTGGAGAAGCACTGCAAACAGTATGCACATACATGAAAATGGTACCTTTGACCATCGCTCTTTCCCTGCACAGATTAGACTCTATATTGAGAACTACTACACTTCTCAAAATTTTTGCATGGTACTGGGGATCCAATCCAGGGCCTTGCAAATGCAGGGCAAGCTCTCTACCAACTGAGCTACATTCCTAGTTGCTTTGCACGTGTGTGTGTGTGTGTGTGTGTGGTACTTGGGGATTGAACCCAGGGCCTCCAGCATGCTTTGCAAGTGCTCTACCACTGAGTTGCACAGTCCATGTTTTTTTTATTTTTTAAATTGAGACAGGACCTCACTAAGTTACACAGGCTGCTTCTGGCCTTGAACCTGTGATCCTCCTGCCTCCACCTCCTGAGTCTCTGGGATTACAAGCCTGAGTCAACATGCCTGGCTCCTTCTTCACTTTTTGAAAAAGAGGGATGAGGAAGCAAACTGTCCTGCTTCATTACCACGGGCTGTGTATAAGTATTGAACTCATGCACGCCCAAGTAGCCAGGTTCCTCCATTGAGCTTCATCCTTAACAGAAAACCTGATGGAAAAGGTGAAGGCTGGAATCCAGAGGCCTACCCTATACTTGGCACCCCAGTATTCTATAGCCCAAAGCAACATATGGTAATAAGAGGCGGCATGGGAAAAGAACTTGTCCTTCTTTTGAGTCAAATGAAAGAAAGGCTTTTTTCCTATAATTTTATGGCACTGGAGACTTTCTGCACGCTAGCCAAGTGCTGTACCACTGAGACTTATCCTCGGCCTCAGAAAAGTGGTTCTGATTTTAAATCAGTTCTTAGGCAGATTTTTTTTTTTTATTTTGGCTTTTTGAGACGAGGTCTCATTATGTAGCTCAGATTGGCCTAGAACTTTATAGTCCAGGCTGGCTTTGAGTTTACAATTCTCCTTCCTTGGCCTTCAGGTAGATCTCCCTCCTCCCCCAACCCAATACTAGAGGTTTGAACCTAAGGCCTTATGCATGCCAGGGAAGTGCTCTACCACTGAGCTGCACCCCACCCTCACCTCTTTTTTGTTTTTGTTTTGAAACAGGGTCTTAATAAGTTATACACGCTGCCACTGGCCTTGAACTTGTGATCCTCCTGCCCCAGCCTCCTGAGCTGCTGGGATTATAGGCATATGCCATGGTACCTGGCCAGGCAGGTCCTTTTTTTAAATTCAGTTAAGTTATTTTTGTGGGGCTGAACTCAGGGCCTTGTTCATACTTTGCAAGTGCCCTAGTACTGAGCTGCAACCCCCCAGCCCTCTCTTTTCTTTTTTTAATTTTTTATCTTGAGATAAGGTCTCCCTAAGTTACCTAAGCTGCCTTTGTCCTAAACTTGCGATCCTCCTGCCTCCCCCTCCTGAGTCTCAGTGCCTAGTTGGACAGATCATTTTTAAGAGGGCAGCTTAAGGAAGCTGAGGATCTCAAAATTAATTCCTTAAACGACCCAGAATCAAGGATATCTTAAAGTTTTTGCCCTTCCCTGCACATGGGGTGCCCAGTAGGAAAATCACACAATCAGAGGAGAGTGCTATCATTTGTCCAGTTACTTGGTCACCCACAAGCAGGAATTTCAGGTTTCCTCAACTCTTGTTTTTGGAGTTTACATAGAATGATGCTTTCTTTACCAAAATAAATTCTAAATGTTGCCAGTCTGAGGAGAAACTGCTGTGATGTGTGGTGTCTTTTAATTTTTAAGTTTTATTTTTAAATCACTGTTGAGTCAGCTCCAGGAATGGTGGTGTCCTCCTGTAATAGCAGCACTTAGGAAGCAGATGAAGGAGGATCTTGAGTCCCAGCCCGGCCTGAGCTAAATAGAGACCCTGTCTCAAAAAACCAAGTGCTGGGGATGTAGCTCAGTAGTATAGAACTTGCCTAGCATGGGAAAGGGCCTGGTATGATCTCCAGCAACTGCAAAATCACACAAAAACCCCACTAACAACATGGGTGCCTCATTGATTGGATCCTGCTTACAACATGTTCCATTTGTAAAAGAGCTATGCTTTGCCTGCCAAAAAGGTCTTAATGAATGTCAAAGGTATAGCCTTACTTGTGCTACCTCTATTTAAATCACATGAAATTCTAATATCAGAGGAATTTTTATCCATCTGCCTTAAAATTTTAATTCCTCATTTTTTCAAGAAGGCAATTTTGTCTCAAAAAGTAAAAAAATGGGCTGGGGGTGCAGCTCAGTGGTCCAGCACTTGCAGAGCATGCAAGTGTGAGGCCCTGGGTTCGACCCCCAGTACCGCAAAAAAAAAAAAAAAAAAGGCAATTTTATCAGTTGAGTGAAACACTTCAACATATATATTTTAATAGATCACAACCTCAGTCATGTGCAGCACTTACAGTATGCACAGACATTTCAACTGGCTTTTAAAAACTGCTACTCAGCTGGGCACCACGGAACCCTCCTGTAATCTTATCACTTGGACTGAGGGAGGAGGATCCCAAGTTCAAGGCCAAAGGCAGTCTATGCTACTTAGTGAGATCTTGTCTCAAAATAAATAAAAAGGGGCTAGGAGTTCAGCTCAGTGGCAGAGCACCTGCCTAGCATGTGCGAGCCCTTGGGTTCCACTCTTGGTACTGAGGGGGTTAATAACATATATACACACACATATATTTTGCTCCTGGAAGGAAAGTAGTTTACCCCTACAAATGTATTGTAGTATTAGGGTGCTCCAGAGCCAGTGAGGTGAGATCTTATTTCTGCTATTTACTAACTGTGTGGTAAGCCTGGGAAAACCACGGAAACTTGACAGCCTCAGACATCATAATCTCATCTGTCAAACAGGGATAAGAATACCCATCTAGTTTGTGTGCTCTTGTAAACATGGAGGGTAATGTGGGTGCAATTCCCACCACAGACTAAGACAGCAGATTTTAAAAGAGGTACTTTTCACTACAAACAACGAACCAGAACCATATCCAGGGATTGGTCCTTTGGTCTGAAGGTCTGCGAGCCCCACATTCAGCGCGTTGGGTACCATGTTGTCCAGATGTGGCTTGGGCCCAACAGGGTGAGATGGCGAGTGCTTCATGCTAGGTTGCCGCTGCTGCTGCTGCTGTTGCTGCTGCTGCTGCTGCTGCTGCTGGAGCGCACTCACCATTCGAGCCAGCTGGGGACACAGAGTCCGGGTTCAGGGGGGCCCAAAGGAAACAGACAAGTAATGAGCCTGTGTCCTGAACGTCATTGGAGGTTAAGCCAAGAGGCGGCCCTCTTGCGGGCTCCAGGAGGCCCTCCCCAACCGTTACCTGCTGCTCTTGCTGCTGGCGCACTGCTTGAGAAATCTTTCTCTGGTTCTGCAGCAACTGCTGCTGCTGCTGCTGCTGCTGCAGGAGAAGCTGACATGCCTACACAATGAGGGGAGAGGAGAGGGGATAAAAACTTACAAGACTGACTGAGGACACCGAAGGGTCTGTACACAGCAGTGCAGGACACTGTGTCGAAAGCAGGCATGAGGGAAGAACAAGGTTCCTGGTCTCCTGGTTAAAGTTTACCTCCAGTTGAAATTACACATTCATCTTAAAGCATACTCAAGCTTTTGCATAAAAGTTTAAACTGATGCCCTTCAAACATAAAAAGTGATAAAGATATAGGAAGGAAATCAAAGCTAGAGGAAAAAAGAAAGGTAAATGACCTTTTCTGCCACAAGCAGGAAATCTACTTACCAACTGAAACTGGGGAATTTGTGGAAGCTGGCTCAGCATGGCAATTTGTTGAGGAGATAACTGGGGCCCCACGTTGAAAAGACCTGGATTCAGGCCACTGTTGGGAAACTGCTTGAGCATTGAGGCAGAAACCTGGCCAGAAAAACAAAGGCAGGGGGTGGAGTAGGGAGGGCTTTTAGAATTTATCAAAATAAAACTTGTTCTTTCACTTTGAAAAGAATCTCAATAATTTAAAGCAAGCATTGTCAATTTTTTTCTTGAAAAATATTTGCGGAAACTATACCAAAGTGTTAACAATGATTATCTTTAAGCAATGAGATTGTAGGAACTAATTTCTACTTAACTATTTAGCAGTACTGGGAGGCTGAACCCAGGGCCTCATGCATACTTTGCAAGTATTCTACCACTGGGCTGCACCCGCAGGCCATTTTCTATTCTTTATGTTGAGACAGGGTCTCACTAAGTTACTTAGGCTGCCTCTGGCCTCGAACCTGTGATCCTCCTGCTTTTGTCTCCCAAGTCACTGGGATTACTAGCTGCACCACCATGCTTGGCTTGAAAGAACTTTTTAACTGTCTTCTTAGAGTTTCCAATTTTCTACAATAAAAATGATGAATTCTAACATCAGGGGAAATATCTTTAAAAAATTAAATGACAATATGTCTTCTGTCTAATTGAGGAATTATTACTGGACATACTCCATAAAACAAAGAAATACTTATAAGAAAACACTCCTGTTATACAAATAAGAATATATCCAGCGGGCATGGTGGCACATGCCTATAATCTCAGCCTTCAGGAGGCTGAGGCAGGAGGATCTACACAAATTTGAGGCTTGGTAAGTGAGTTCCAGGACAGCTTCAACTACACAAGAAAACCTTGTCTCAAAAAACCAAACCACACTAAACCAACACAAAACAAAACAATATTAACTTATAAAGACAACACACTGGACTTTCAACTCATGAATTCTGACCCTGAATAACAAGTAACACAGAGCCTACAGAAAAGAGCCTGGAGGTCACAGGCCAAGCTGGTTCCTTCTCCCTGGTTTTCAGGAGGGAGCTGGCAGCTATAGTGATGACCAAGAGAGGATTCCCTCCATCTTTGGACTGCTCCTCTGAAATGTCTTCAGTGAACTGAAGTGAGTTACCCTGCACTTGCATCCCTGGAACCTGCTGGTCAGCTGGGCCATGGGGAACAAACGTAATACTTTTCCTGTGAGTGGCACCCAGCACATGAGTCAAGAGCTTAGTGCTAGCCGGCCATACTGACATGTACCTCTAGTCCTTGCTTGTTGGGAGGTGTGGGCAGAAAGACCGATTGAGCCCAGGAGTTCTGGACAATTCTGGGCAACATAGAGAAAGACCACCTCAAAAGACAGAAACAAAAGAAGACACAACAAAAACTGAGTTTAGTGTTAGAGGCAGCCTGCCTGGGCACATACCCCAGGTCTGGCATTTCTAAGATGTGTGACGCAGAGAAAATGATTTATTTAACCTCTCTGAGCCTCATTTGCCTTGTTCCAAAACAGGAATAATAACAACTTAAATGGGCTTCATGAGTTAATGTATGTCAAATACTTAGAAATGCACTCCGTCAGGGCTTATACTATGCCACAAGACAGTTCTTCTAGACCAAGATGAGGACTCCCTTGCCCCTCACCTTTACCTCATTTTCTTTTTCAATGCAGAGCCCAGATGAGAAAACCATTTTTGGGGGAGTCTACCACCCAGCAAACCTGGCCACTCCTAACCATCCTACTTAAAGCCAGGCTTTCATGAATGGTGCCTAAGATCTCAGTTTCTCTGGTGATCATATCCTAACTCTCAAATGCTAAGCTCAATGTCAATTAGAATCTACACCTATTAAAATGTTTTGCTTCCCCATGTGTTATTTATGTATTTGCTTATTTATTTATTTATTTTTGCAGTGTTGGGGGAGCAAAGCCAGGTTCTTATGCCTGATAGGCAAGTACTCATCACTGAACCACATCTCTAGTCTTGGTCCCATGCAGTAATTAACACATCTAAATGGGTTTTCAAATTTTATAAATTTATTTTTGAGTTTAAAACTTTATGTTTACCTTTATGTCTCTGGTACCAAGTAGAGTAGATGCTTGATGAAGACGTATTAAATGAATGAGCCTCTTTTGTATTTTAACTTAAGAGTCATTCACCATGTTTTTCTCTAACCCTATTATTCTCACTTTATGTTGCCTTATCAGATCACTGAATGAATGTGGACTTTGACAGAGCTGAGGTAATCTAGTAATATGCCACTAAAAACTTGCCTCCAATCTGAAACTGACCAACCTGTGAAGAGTTGATCATTTACTAATCCAAACAACTGCTTTAGCATTTAGCCTATATTTTTCCACTTCATCCAAAACTAAGAGCATATCAAATGGCCTATAAAATAAGAGGTACAACAACTGTTATCATTCTTATAATCCAATATTTTTACCCAGCAACCAAGGGAATGAGTTAAGTTTAAACTAAGCGGCAAACTACAATTATTAATTACTCTCAGAGATGCTCACAAGCCATTTTTCTGAAAGTCCAAATTTACATTCCTACCTGGAATTGACCCCAAGCTCATCAGTCTCTAAGCCATTTTCCTTGTTTCTCCTTTCAAAAACTGGTGAAAACGTCCCCATTCTCCTGACTTCCTTGTAGGGGACAGGTCCTTCTCCCCACTTCTCATCTGAGGAGCCATCCACAGGAATATCCACCCTTTCTAGCACAGCACCCTGAGCCTTTTGCTTTCCTTCAGCAAGCCCACAAGGACAGCCCCTTTCCACTTCCATGGGGCTAAGTTTGGAATTCAGTATTAGGAGGCTCACATGCTCCAAAATCCACCTCACTGGTAAGAAAGGCAATTGTTTTGGCCTCAATATAACTTCCCTTTTTGCCTTAAAAATCCAGAATTTGGGCAGGAAGAGGGACTGTCATTCGTTAAACTCCCCTTGAAGACTGAGCATTCCTCAGAGATTACAGACAGGCCTCTGCAATTCTTTTCATAAGCTCCTTCTTGCTATGAGATGTAATTTATCTTGGCCTTTTAGTTTCTGTTTTTTGTTTTTTCAGTGCTAGGGACTGAACAGGGCCTTGCACATTCTAGGTAAGGACTCTACCACTAAGCTGCACCCTCAACCCAAACATCTGTCTTCTAATAGAAAACAAAATAGGAATAAAAACATTACTTCTACTTTGTAATCAGTGGGCACTACACAACTAGTCCCAGAAGGGATTCCTTTCCCTGTCACCAAAGTGCATGTACCAAACCAAACTCTAAAGGTTCTTTTAATCTGCTTGCTTTCAGACTTGCACACTCCAAAAGTGTGAGAATAAATTGTTAAACCACAGTGTATTATTGGTGGTAATTTGTGTGGTGCCCTTAGGAAACTAATACAGTAACTTTGTATAATTCTCCAGGGCTATGCTGCCCAATATGTTAACTACTAGTCTCATGGGGCTACTGAGCACCTGAAACATAGCCAGTCTAAACTGAGATGTGCTTTAAGTATACAATACACATCAGATTTCTGCAATTAAAAAAACAAAAAAAAAAGGTAAAAATTCAATAGTAATGTTAATCACTGATTACAGGGGGAAATGATATTCTGGATATACTGTGTTAAGGAATATATATTATTAAACATAATAATTAAACAATATACTAGAGAATAATATACTACTAAAATCAGTTTGCCTGCAGCGGTAGCCCTGTGGCATCCGATCCCCTCAGATCTCGGAAGCTAAGCAGGGTCTGGCCTGGTTAGTACCTGGATGGGAGACCGCCTGGGAACACCAGAAGCTGTAGGCTTGGGAGAAGGACCTGGCAACCCCCTCCCAAAAATAAATCTGCCATTGAAAACCCTATGAACAACAGAGAAGCACTGACAATAGTGTTTCCCCTGTTGTACAGAGGGTCGCTATGAGTCGGATACCGACTCGATGGCACCTAACAACAACAACAACAACAACAACAACAACAACAACAACAACAAAATCAGTTTAATTGGTTTCTCTTCACTATTTTAAATGTGGCTATTAATTTTTTTTTTTTTTGGTAGTACTTGGGGGTTGAACCCAGCACCTTGTGCATAGTTTGCAAGTGCTCTACTAGGCTCTACCCTCAGATGATTTTTTTTATTTTGAGACAGGATCTTGTTAAGTTGTGGAGGCTGCCTCTTGCCTTGAACTTGTGATCCTCCTGCCTGTGCCTCCTGAGTTGCTGGGATTAAGGGCAGCACCACTGCACCCGGCTGGCTATTAAAATTTTTAATCATGTTATGCAGTTCATGTCATATTTCAGTTGGACAGTACCGCTTTGGGTCATCAGCACTGTTTCCAAATTCCTTTCCAAAGTTTTCTTCTATGATTCATGGGAGCACGCTCTGCTTATTTTGTTTCACAACCTACTGAACTCCACAATAAATGGCCATTGCCTGAATTTTCCTTTCTCTTCCATTTTATATTCAGTTTTAGCAGCTCTACGGAACAAATCAGCTGGCCTCTGGATTAACTCACGTCTCTTTGGTTGTAGGAACGGATGCCACCCTTTGTCAAGAGCCCACAGTTCTGCACTCCCACCCACACACCATTCCTACTATTCACAATTAGCTAGACAAATCACCAAAGTACGTACCCAAGAGAAAAGTATCCTAGGAGACAAAGGAGAATACTCACAATAGCACTGCCCATAACAGCAAAAACCTACAAACAACTCAAATGTCTACCAATAGTAGTTGGTAGTAGAAGATGTAAATAAATCACAGCATATTCCCATAATGGATTACTTTATGAACCATAACTGCTCAAAGGAAAATGGAAAAATCTTAGAAATGTCAAGGAAAAAGTAAGGAAAAAAGGGGGGCTATATAGAGTACAAAAAAAAAAAAAGGCAAAATGAAACACACTGTTTAAAGAGACATACAGATATAAAAAGACTAAAGAAAAGCACAGGAAGCCATCATAAAACATTTTTGCACTTAACTAGCACATATACTTAACTAGCACATATGGCCCATACGTGATGATGATATTTACATATAAAAATGTCAATTTCTTTTTTACTTTTCTTTTGCAGTACTGGGGAGTAGAACTCACGGCCTCGTGTTTGCATGCTCTGCAAGTGCTATACCACTGAGCTGTACCCCTAGCCCTTTTTTTTTTCTGTTTGAGACAGGGTCTCATGAAATTACACAGACTGCTTCTGGTCTTGAACTTTTGATCCTACTGCCTCTGCCTCCCGAGTTGCTGGGATTACAGGTGTGAGCCACCACACCCGGACAAAAATGTCAATCTCAAAGACTACAAAAGTTACACTTCAGAGGATTTCTTAACTGGCCTGGTTCAACTTCTCCCTTCGGTAGGCAGGAGAGAGTGTGTCTTTTTCTAAAGCATTACCAAAAGGCCAGTGTCATGGCCTGTAATCCCAGCAACTCGGGGGGAGAAGCCAGGAAGATTGCCAGTTCAAGGCCAGAGGCAGCTTGCATAACTCAGTAAGACCCTGACACAAAATAAAAAATTTAAAAATGGGCTGGGGGGTGCAGCCCAGTGATAGAACACTTACAAAGTATAAATGAGGCCTTAGGTTCAACCCCCAAGTAAAAAAAAAAAAAATTACCAAAGGATCTGAGAGAAGCATCACAATGCTTCTGTCCAATGGCTGTTTCATACCTGGGTTACAGAAGAATTGAAGTGCAGGGAGTTAATTATGTTGACTATGTTGACTTAAAAGCCTTTCAATCTCTGGCTGGGCTGGAGAAAATGAAGCCCTTGTTGCAATAAATATGGAATTTAATGAAGCACTGTGGGTGCAAAATGACAGCAATTTTAAGGCAAAACAAAAGCCTGCTAGAATGTGGTACACTTCAGTGACCACAGAAAAAAGGCAACTGTAGAAATAAGAAGGCTTTAACAACAACAACAACAATAAAAAACAACAAAAACAAACCTTTCTGGGAGTGCTTGGGAAGGAACTTGGGGCCTCACACATGCTAGGAAAGTGCTCTACCATGGAGCTAAATCCCCAGCTTTGTAACTAATCTTAAAGATGAGTTTCAGTGTTTGCTGTTTGTGCTTAAATACTGGTTGTCCTTAGAAAGTGGTCAAAATGGATATAAAATTTGACATTTATCAAAACTTTAAAAAGGTTCATATACTTTGACCCATAAATTTCACTCTGGGCAACAAAGTTTAGGAATAATGGGGGCAACAAGTGGGGTGTGGAGGCATGTGCCTATAATCCCAGCACCCAAGTGGTTGAGGCAGTAGAATCTCCAATTCAAGGCCAGCCTGTAGCCCCTGTTTCGAAAAACAACAAACAGGAATAATGTAGTAATGTGGGCAATTTTCTTTTTCTTTTTCTTTTTCTTTTTTTTTTTTTGTGGTACTGGGGGTTGAACCCAGGGCCTTGAGCTTGCATGCTTTGCAAGTACTATGCCACTGGGCTGCACCCCAGCCCCCCCCCCTTTTTTTTTGCTTTATTTGAGACAGGGTCTTGCTAAATTACAGACTGCCTCTGGTCTCGAACTTGTGATCCTCCTGCCTCTGCCTCCCGAGCCGCTGGTATTACAGGCGTGGGCCACCACACCTGGCAGGGCAAAACTTTTGTATAAAGATTTCTCAGTAGTGTTATTTATAATAGTAAAAATTTAGGAACAATTTAATATCCACTGAGAGGGAAAGAGAGTGTTAAGTAGATCAAGGTAAACATACCTGATAAAACATCATCAAGGATCTGTGGCAGGTTTGGTGGTGCCTGCCTGCAATCCCGCTTAGGTGGGAGGCTGAGGCAGGAGGTGGGCAAGTTCAATGCCAGAGGTATCCTGCACAACTTAGCGAGACTCTGTCTCAAAATAAAGAATAAACAAGGGGCTAGATCCTGGTGTCTCAGGAGGCTAAGGCAGTGAATCAGAGGTCTGAGGCCAGACACAGCCTGTGTAACTTAGCAAGACCCTGACTCAAAACAAAGAGTAACAATTGGGCTGAAGGTGCAGCTCAGATGTAGGATGCTTGTAAACCACGTGGGAGGCCCTGGGTTCAACCCCTTGTTGTTGTTGTTAGGTGCTGTCGAGTCGGTATCCCACTCATAGCGACCCTCTGTACCACAGGGGAAACACTATTGTCGGTGCTTCTCTGCTGTTCATAGGGTTTTCAATGGCAGATTTATTTTTGGGAGGGGGTTGCCAGGTCCTTCTCCCAAGCCTACAGCTTCTGGTGTTCCCAGGCGGTCTCCCATCCAGGTACTAACCAGGCCTGACCCTGCTTAGCTTCCGAGATTTGACGGGATCGGATGCCACAGGGCTACGGCTGCAGGCTCAACCCCTTAGTGCCATAAAAAAAAAAAAAAAAAAAAAGAGGGGGAGGGTAGTGCATGCCTAGGGTGTGGACTCAGTGGTACAGACCACTTGCCTAGCATCAGTAAGGCCCTGAGTTCAAGTCCCAAGTACTGAAAAAAAATAAAAAAACAAAATGATCAACATGGGCTGAGGTGGAGCTCAGCTGTAGAATACTGGCTTAGTATGCATGACGCCTTGGGTTCCACGCCCAGAACTGAAAACAACAACAACAAAACAAAACAAAACAAAACAAAACAAAACAAAAAAACCACCTCACCATGAGGCAACGTAGTAGCAGGAAAGCACTAGGACACAACGTTAATAGAAACAGAAGTTATGGTGCCCGTGAGTACAACAGGTGCTGGATATGCACCAAGTCTCAACAAAGGATGTAATACAACCCCTGTCATTGCGTCTAGGAAATGGGCTTTTCCCCAATTACCCAAGCTTTCAGTAGTCCTGTCCTTTTCTGTTTGTTTGTTGTTAAGAGCTACCTAATGGTTTTATTTTTTTAAATACAGAAATGTCAGACATTCTGCCTCCATCATGCAATGTTAATGTCAATGTTAATCATATTTTGCTAAATAAATACATTTCAAAATTTGTGTGATCACAAGTACTTTTCTGTTTTCAAGTAGAGCAGATGCTTTGGTCACAGACAGATGCAACACCAAGGTCCTTCAACAAAGCTGACTGTGCTTTCCTAACAACTCCACTTTGGAAATCATTGCAATATGCGTCCTCCCCTAACTCAATATGTATTTGCTGAGTTCAAAACATGTGCCATGTATAGCTGTTGACGCTCAGGTTCCAGCAATGAACACAGCAGACCAGCCCCTGCCACTTTGAAGCTGGATACATTCCTGTGGCAGAAGGAGAGAAAGCTAATGAACAGAACAACTCTGGAGGGTAAGAAGACAGAGAGCAACAGAGTGGTTGTGTATGGTACACAGCTTGGCTTGGGAAAACTACTGATAAGAGACCACTGAAGTGGAGATCCAAAGGAAACGAAGACGCAAATGCTAAATGAATCGAGTATTTTAGAAAGAGGGGCAGGATAATCAGTGTAAAATGCCGCTGACACACTAAGAGGAGACTGGAGACAGGAGTGTGGTATCGCACAGCACAGAGAGGATGACCTTCCCATGAGGGTCTGAATTCCACTGCCCCTGCCATGCCTGCTGTCCTATATCAGCGCTGCTCTGCTCTCCTCTGCTCTCATAATTCCACCACCCAAACACACTCTTTACCTTATCATCAGTGTTACCTTTCTAAACCATACATTTCTCTGCATTACTACTCAGCCCAAAAACTTTGCTTAATACTCCCTTATCGATAGCAAATGGCCCAAGTTTAGCATGCATATGAAAACCACCTGGGCTGATCAGGTCCCAAACCCCAAGATTCTGTCTCAGCAGTGAGGGACACCTTTAAGCAGCAGACCAGATAGTGGTTACACACCAAGCTAATAAGGGTTGGCCTACAGGACAAGGCCCAAACTTCTGAACAAAGCAAACAAAGCTTTGCCAAATTCTGTCCCAAACTCCCTGTCTAGTTTCTTCCTACTCCATTCTAGACAGCATGCATATCTATCCATGTGCTTCAATTAGTTTAAGTTAATCATTCAAACAACCACATTTCCCCATGTGCCATGTTCTGGATATTACTCTCCCTTGCACACAAGGCTCCTGTTGCTTGGAAGGCCTCTTTACTCTGGCTGTACCTAGGAACACTGACATGTTCTTTAAGACCCAGTTGAAATGTCACTTCTAGTATGAAGTCAACTCCCCAAACTCTGCCAAACATTTCCATTCAACATTTATCACACTATCTGCTGACTATTCTGCTACCAGTAGAATGTGTGCTAGATGGCACAAACCTCTCACCTACGACGACTGCCCCCCACACCCAAACTGGAACTCCCCTAAAGAAGTAGACCTAAGGGTTCCTGTGGTATCAAGAGGACTGTATGCTTTACAGAGCTGCTCCATTAAGAAGACTTTAGCCCAGGAGCCTGTCTCTTCATTAGTTCTAGAACTCCCCCAGAGCCTCAGGTCAATACTTTTTAGGATACAGCTTCTCAGAATTCTTCAGGATAATCCAGAATCTGGCAATTCTCTTATTTATCTGTGGGTGAATCCTCAAGACCAACCTACTTCTGAATGTTGTCCCATTAGAATTTACAAAGTAGTTTTAATTATGTGCAATTAAAAAATCTATATAGTGTTAGAAATATAATTAGGAGATCTAAAAGGTTTATAATCACAATGCTTTTCATGCCAAAACATCTACCTACTTTGTATGCAGGATGCACTGTGAGGCAGGAGAGGTAGCACACGTCTGTAATCCTGGCGACGCAGGAAGTAGAGGCAAGGGGATCGCAAGTTCAAGGCCGCCTAAGTAACTTAGGGAGACCCTAACTCAAAAGAAAAATTTAAGAAATGGGCTGGCGATGCACCCTGGTGTGAGAGACCTTGCAAAGCATGTGCGAGGTCCTGGGTTCAACCCCATCTACAGGGGAAAAAACACCGATTTGATATTTTGTGTTAAAAATCTTCAACTTGGCATCTAGACTTTCCGAATTTTAGACCACTAACCAGTACTCCTTTCATGCCCATAAAGAGAGTCAGTTAATAGCTGGCAACCACCTGAATGGTCTTTAATTTTGAACTGTGGAAACATAGTATGCTTACCTGGGGGGAGATAAACTGGGGAGGCACTTGCGCCCGGAGACCAGGGGAAGAACTCAGCGGCTGCACTGGCGTGTGCAGGCCTCGCGATTGTGCTGTGCTGTTTCCAAACAAACCGTGATTGCCGCCCTGCAGATGTAAGGGCACCAGTGAGGCATTTGTTAAACGCGAGAGAACGCAAGAAAGAATCAGTTCTGGTCTCTATCCCTCAGGCAAATCATGATCTGTGTTCTGTGGAATCACAGCATTTTATAACTGAGAAGCGCCTCGTCTTGGAATGCTGGGGCACAGTTATTCAAATCAAGTTATGGGAGTATCAGTCATCATCTGTGCAACCTGATGAACTATACAAACTGTAAGGGTTACATTTAGCCAAATACTACAAGCAGTACTACATTATTTTTTGTGACTGAAAGGCATAGGCAATGTAAGATTTATTTCAGCGACTCTTTTCAGACTGGGTTTACCATACTTATTCTCAAACTTTATCTTAAAAGGCACCTGAGTAAAAATGCACACTTAGGAATAATATCACTTATAAGATGATACCATGATATCACTTCCTTGAATCCATTAGTTTAACCATGTAACTGCTACCATCCAATAGCCAGACTAGTGCCATGAGGATCTGCTGCAGTTTTGAATACCCTTCCCTATCCTGAATCTGCTTGACCCCTTCTTTGTTAGATGAGGAAATGTTCATCAACTGCACAGTGAGATTTTTTAAAAAGGAGAAAAGAAAACAGTAAAAATCATTCCAGGGATACCAACACAAACATTACTCACCTGAGACTTCTCAAGTATATGACTATCAGTCTAGTTAAAAATAAGCTTAATTCCCTGATTCCTGCAGGACTACCTCACTAAAGCACATCTCCACTCTTCCGATGAAAGCTAGAAAGCTAGGTTTGATGCTGGCCTGCTTTTCTGACTTGATTCGAACCAAGAAAAGTCCTTCAGCCAAGAAACTGCATTTGATAACTTGATAGTGCTTCCTCTGAAGTTTTCTCTCTCTCTCTTTTTCTTTCTCTCTTCTTCCTTCTTTCGTCCCTCCCTTCCTTCCTTCTTTCCTTTGAGGGGGAGTGGAGGAGGACAGTGTGTTTCATTATGTACCCCAGGCTGGCCTTGAACTCCATAGGTAGTCTAAGCTGGTCTTGAACTTGTGATCTTCCTGCCTCTGCTTCCCAAAGGCTGGGATTACAGGCATGCATCACCCTGACCAACGTCCTGAGGTTCTTTTCTATACTATATTCACTTGGCCTCTTCGAGCCTGGCTCAGAGGTCAATCCTCGCCTTCCCCAAACCTGTTTCCTCATTCCATATGCAAAGTTAACTGAGCTCACCTCTATGTTATCAAAACCCTAAAACTCTTTCATGATACCTGTCAACAAAATGTGTTATTTTCCATTCTGTCTCTCTACCACTGCTTAATCTTTCCCTCTGCATTCCAGAACTCAAAAGCCCTGTCCCGTAGGATGTATACATCGTTTGCAAACATTCATGACCCACCAATTTCTATACTGGAAAACATCTTCAACAAAGAAACATCTTTAACAAAGAAAGCTGCATCATTTTTTATACTGAGTAGGTAAACTCTGAATTAAAGTCACCACTTTTAACTTATCACAAGGATAACGTAACTTTTAAGAATTTTGTAATGGCATCATCATTTAGTGCTAGAACACTAAAGATACTGTGATGGCTTTAATGGCTTAAAATTAGATTAAGAAACAGTTATAGGCAAATCAATAAACTTAAAAGCACCCAAAATAAAAATGATTATAAGCATAATGTAGAAATGGCAATTGAAATCTATGTATCTCACAAAAAAATAAAATAAAATCAAGGATTCATCATGAATTTCTTCCCTAAAGGGTTGCTTAAATATGAGAAGACTTTTAATTTACCATATTCAACAAACCATCGCTCGAAGGTGAAATGGCTCGGCTCTAACTTTTTTCAAATTGTGATAACTGATAGCTTGGCCACTGAACATCTCCAAGAAAACAGGAAATATTTATCTTACCAAGAATAGTCTACTAGAATGGTCCTCATACCTTACTATCGAAGTAATGGCCTTGCTACTAAATGTGATTTATTCATGACTGGTCTTTGGATGGTGTAGCTCCTGGCAGTTACAGTCCCTTGCCAAAATGTGTTTTGGCAAATATGAAACTGCTCTGTGAGAATCTTTTTTTTCAGGGAGGGGGCGGTGTGCTAGGGACTGAACCCAGGGCCTTGTGCATGCTAAGTATGCATTCTATCACTGAACTACACCCCCGGTGGGAGTAGCTTGTTGTTTTATCATTATCAGTATCATCATCATCATCATTGTCATCATCATCATCGTCATCGTCAGAGTTCGGGCTGGCCTCAAACTCCTAGGCTCAAGTGATCCTCCTGTCTCAGCTTCCTAAGTGGCTGGAACTACTGATGTGTCCTACCACAGGCAGCTTAGAGTCTTTTTTTAATTTTAACCTTTCCTTTGATAAGAAGTATTAAAAAGAATTTGCTTAAGTTTTTGTAAAATTGAGCCCTATTTTCTTCTTCCCCGTACACAACATCCTTACCTTCCTGCCAAAGTTCAAGGGTCTCTAAAGCCACACATTGTCATCGTTAGGTGCTGCTGAGTCATGTCCAACTCATACCAACCCTCGTTGGGTTTTCAAGGGCTGACTGTTTTTGGGATTGCCTTGGGAGTAGGCTGCCACGTCCTTCTCCCATAAAGCTACACATTAGAACCCTAATATTTCTGAAATGAATAACAGCATGGGTAAGTCAACAGTAGTCTATTAAAAAATGTCTTCCTTATATCTTAACATGGGTGGCACAAGCTGCTCACTTTCTTGGCTCAAATTTGCTGCTTTTCATAGTGATGTCTGGGAGACAATCATACATAGCTGGCCTTTTAAAACATAAAACTGGGAAATTAGGAAAATGGTAATTCAAACCTTATATATGTGCTAACTGGTTTATATGGTGAGTGCTGAAGCTTTACTGTCCTATATGGGGCTTCTAAGATGACTTGAGTACTCATAATGACTGGTGGTATTTGCTTCAACTCCAAGGCATAAGGGGCTGGGGTTTAGCTCAGTTGGTGGCATGGCAGCCCATACCCAAAATAATCCTGGAAACAATCAGCCATTAAAAACTGTGTGAGGGTTGCTATGAATTGGACTCAACCCAATGGCACCTAACAATAATAAACCAGGGCATAATTCAAAAAAGTGTATAAATTTCAAACAAAATCAGTAAGTTCAAATGTTGATTTGGAAAATTAAAGATCTTAATTCTTTTTTGCAGTAACTGGAGGTTGAACCAGGGCCTTGCACATGTTCTCAAGTGTTCTGCCACTGAGCTGCACTCCTAGCTCACTTTCAATTTTACTTTTTTATTCTGAGACGAGGTCTTGCTAAGTTGTGCAGACTGCCTCTGATCTTATGATCTTCCTGCTTCCACCTCCTGAGTCACTGGAATTACGGACGTGCATCACTGCATCCGGCTTAAATCTTATTTTTTAATTAAGTACATATTCAATTAACTCTCTGAAAATAGTCTGCAAAAGCCATAACCACATTTGGATAGAACGTGTGTAAATAATGGACTCTGTATCAATCCACAGATCACAAAAACAAAGAGAAATGATCTTGTCTTAAAGTCCAGTGCCAAGCTGGTTTGGCTGGTCTACTATACTCAAATTTATACACTAATAGCATTTGATAATTACTCAATCCCAGAACCACATAATCACCATTGACCAAAAGTCTTATGACTATTTTATGTTTTCTATACCTCAAATCAAAATAAGAGTCCTCAAAACACTGGTATTTGTGTCTTCTGTTTACATAAGAAATGTGTCTGTGAAACACTACGGAAAACATCAAACTATAAATAAAAAAAAAATTACCTATGACTCTCAATCCAGAAATAACTAATCTGAACACATGGTCACAGTATAACCATTTTTAAAAGCATGCTAAGGCAGTAACTGCAGTGCACACTCGAGGCTATGTGCACCCTGACTATGGTACAACAGGTAACGCTTTACCTGATCCTTTAACGTACATGTGAAAGTCATTACAGGAGACAGAGTGGCTACAACCAGTAATTACACACTGCATAATTAATGTCCACCCGTGACACCCTGGGTGAAGGGCACAGTGGCAAATAAGGGGTCATGAACTATGGCTAGGAAAACATCACTCCTGGGGTTGTTGTTGCAAAACCATTGCAAGCTCTTGGTTTTCTTCACAAAAACTACAACAGAGGTGGAATGACAGCCATGCTGTCCCCCCTCAGGATTATGAGAGGGGGCACCATCTGACCAGCCCTGCCAGTTCTGTTTCTAGTGCATGATCCTTCCTTGGGAGATTGCCAGGTACAACCCCAGCAGAGGGCTACCCCAGGTCTAGTAAACTGCCATATCTGAGCAATATCATTCTTCTCTAACCTTTACCATTTACTAAAGTTATCCCCTCTGGGTAATATTGTATTTTAAGTCTAAAGATACTAGTTTTTAAGATGCTGTAACTCTCAAATACTTATACATCATTGGTTTTGCTTTGACTTTTTAAGTTAGCAGGTATATTAAATTGAAAAGACCCCCAAGTGTTACTTATTATCTAATCAAATGCTAAAAACGGCAAAGGTATTGCTAACTTAGATTATGTAGGGTACCTGTGCTGTCTCGTTAATACTTTCCTAAGTCAGTTATTAATTATTAAATGTGAACTCATGACCAAAAATGAGAAGACAAAAGAAACAGGTTTAAAATAAAATCCATGTTGAGAAACATGAAGAGAGATGGGTTCCATGGGCTAAAAGACCTAAAACCTACACTGAATATCATTCTGTGCATTCAGTAATCAACAAATTTCCCAAGACAGACAAATGATGCAATAAACTGAAGACCAGGGCCGAGGCGAGGCCATAGCCAAGCAGTTACAAATTTGAGAGGCCTCCTTACTTGTCTAGCAGCGAAGTTTTGGGGGTTGAGCCCTGTGCCGATTGCTCCAAGGCTGACGTTGGGTAGTGTGGAACCAGAGGGAGACAGCTTGTAGCTGGGAGAAGGGGAGAAGGGAGAGCAGGGAGCCTCATCCCCAAGGCACCCATCTTGATTGGAGAAAGGCAAAGTCAGCTGAAAGGTAGTAGGAGTTAGCCAATCACAATGAGTGTTGGTTAGTGAAGCAACAGAATGCAAGAAGGGAAAGAGACACACTAGGAATAAACAAAGTGAGAGTGTATTAGCAATAACCGAGGATGGGACTTGGCTCTGATAATCATCACCACACTTGGCCCAACAGACACCATCTGTCATTCTTTTTGATATAGATCTTTCTTTTCCTTTAAGTTAGTAACACATTTGGTCCATTACACTAGAATAACAGTTGCCAGACACTTTATTTTTATGCATCTAATATTGATTGCTCTGGCTGGGTGGCTTCTGAAACAGAAGCCAAGGCAATCTTCTTGTGAGAATGCTGCTGCCTTGGACCAGCATTACCGAGGTCAAAAAGGGGCCAGATCTAAAAGCTGTGGTTTCAACCGCTTTGTGAAGACCAGGAACACTACAAGTTGGTATTCTAAATCAAAACCAATAAGAATTCCTTGTTTCAATCAGATGGTTGAGAATTGGAAAAGCGTACCATTGCAACTAAGCATAAACCACTACAGAAGTGGGAAAGGTCATTTTTTCAAAACTAGAGGGCAAGGCCTTAGGAGACAGAAGTGTTTGCACAAGTCCCAAAATTTAATTTGTAGCTGCATAACAGCAGGAAAAAAAAAAAAAAAAGAAAAGAAAAAAAAAAAAAAAGAGTTCGGAACACATTTATCCCTAAAATTTTTTTACATGTTTTGAGTGTCCACTATCTCCCTCAAACTTTTAAGACTTACAAAAACCCTATGAATAGCAGAGAAGCACTGACATAGTGCCGGGCATGGCACAGTGTTGGGGAGTGTTACAGTCTGTTGTACATAGGGTTGCTAGGAGTTGGACCCAACTCAATGGCACCTAACAACAACTACAAAAGACAGATGGTTCTAGCTCTTGCCCAATCACCTGTTGACATCAATTGTTTTCATGTCACCACTTTAATGCAGGTGATGTTTGTGTTTTTCTCAATGAGTGCAGTAACTTTATACTTCCTCCAGAGTCACTTATCAAAAGACAAATGGGAACCATAGCGGTTCTCCTGAACTATTATCTTCAACAAAGGATTCAACTCACCTTCTCAAAATAAGGCCCACTGTCTGTGGTTCCCAAGTCTTTGGAATTAGGTGGACGGAACCCAGATCGATCCTTCCTCATGATATCATTAAAATCCCCGAGATTCATTGCTCGCTTGTCCACATCAAATTTCTTATCTGAAAGGACATGAACAGTGAAAATTTTAAGAATCAATGTCTCCCTCAAGAACCAAGAGTGACCTGGTCCCCCTTGTTCCCTGGGGTGCTGGGTAAAAGCCCCTTTGCCCCCTTGGGATGAGACAATAGAGCTCTCATTGGTTCAGGCTGCTGGTTTCTGTCTCTAGAAGGCATGTGGGTCCTTTTTGTAAAATAATACAAAATATGTATCTGTTATAGCTTTTCTTCCATGGAAGACTGAAAGTAACCGTGGCTAACCTGGTACAAATCCGGCTAAGAAAATATTGAGACTGGATAGTGATTGCTGTTTAATTCAAATGTTCTCAGTGAGAGAAGTTGCCTATTTTTGCCGTTCTAGCGTGTCCCTAGATGAATGCTTGGGGTTGTAAAACACACTTATGGGGGGAAAAGATTAAAGAGCGCAGTTTTGCCTTAAAATTTAAAACTTAAGAGCTGACCACTGTTGAAGGTGTCCACAGTACCTGCACAATGTAATCTTCCAGGTACAACCATTATTCCCACTTTCCTTACACAGAGCTACAAATTTGCTATTCTATCCTGACATGATCAAGTCCCAGGAAGCTTATAGATCAAAAACTACATATTACCCTTACTAACCAGGATTGTTTTCTTTCTTCTTAGCTTGATTTTTTCTAAGTTCTTCAGTATGGGCAACAGTATTACTGAACAAATCCCACAAAAGTTATAGGTTGGCACCGCATCTGCTCCCGTTACAAAGGGAGAGTCTGTCAATAATGAAACACCCCAGTAGAGACACAAACAGCAACCTGAGGGCTGGGTCTAGCAGCACCCCAACATATTCAAATAATTTGAATTAGCTTTCAGTATTCAAAAATCGGGATGTCAACATATACCTGAATATCCAGCCTCTCTAGAAAAATCTAGAGCACATGGGCCTCCTCTACAGTAACAATTGCCAGGGGTCGAGCAAGACTGGTCTTTTAAGTGGATGTGCTCTCTCCACCGTTTATGCCCACTTTCTTCTTTTTCCAGAACTGGGAGTTGAACCCAGGGTCTCGCTCCTGCACGCTTTGCAAGTGCTGGACCACTGAGCTGCACCCCTAGCCCATTTTTTTTTTACTTTCTGATACAGAGTCTCCCTAAGTTATGCAGATTGCCTCTGATCTTGAACTTGCAATCCTCCCGCCTCCACCTCCCCAGCCACTGGGATTACAGGCATGCACCAGTGCCCGGCTATGTCCACTTTCTTAATTTAGCATATATAGCTACTTACATTAATTCCTGGCTCCTACAGACATTTTAGTTTTTAACCCCTACCTGGGGCTGTGCTTTAGCTTAGTTGGTAGAACGCCACACTCTCTGAGGCCTTGGGTTCAAACCCCAGCACCACAGAAACCAGAGAAGGACCTGGCAACCCACTCCTGAAACAATCAGCCACTGAAAACCCTAGCACAGAAGCACTGACATACAGCCAGTGTCGGGGAGTGTGTCATTCTGTTGTACATAGAGTCACTATGAATCAGACCTGACTCATCAGCACCTAACAACAACAAAAACTCCTACCTACTATCTTGCACAGAACCTTACACAGAGTAAGCATTCAACAAATGCCTATTGAACTGCATCATCCCAATTCAACTTGGACAGGAGACCCCTAGAACATTATCACGAACACCAATATTTTGTTGTTATATATAATGGTGGAGTCATACACACCTACAGACAAATCCATTTTGCTGCTTGGATTATCTTCAGTTTGACTCTGGAAAAAAAAATAGGTGAAAGAGAATGAAGGATCTATGTGTTTGAATCAGGGAAGAGGAGCTATAAGCATGTGAAAGTCACAGGCACTATACAAGAGTCTCTGAAATAAACCTTGAGTTGGAATGAGGACCTTAACATTTTTAGTACCATAGTTTGCTACTGGTATCTACACGCCTAGAGCTCAATTTCTGCTTTCAGTTAGCTTCAGTACATCTATGGACGGAGCAATAGTTAGTTCAGCAGCTGCCTGGAGAAGTGAACCTCTGTCCTTAAGCTCCAGTCAGCCCAGGATCAGATTCCATGCATGGCAGCCAAACTATGACGACTTCTTCGCGTGACTTGTCAAGTCATCAAATCTTGAAATGTGCAGCCAAGTCAAGTCATTTGTCTTTTGGCGACCAGGACAGGGTGTCCCCACAATGTTCCCAAGAGATAAGGAAAGGAGAAATTCAATTAAGAATTTCCTAGATAATTAATCCCAGTATGGCGTTCCTAGTTATTTTGCTATTGTCTTTTTAAAAATTACAATGTGAAAACTGGTACAGCAGTGTCAGGGAAAAATGGTATAAATTTTAAGTGTCTGATTCTTTCTTCCCTATTCTTCCAAGGAAAAGGACACAAAGACAACAAGTTTAAAACCCCTCACCTGTAAGTGGTGGAATACGTCACTAAGAACCAAGGAACAGAATGCAAATATTTCTTAATTCCAAAGAACAAGAACATCGCTTCCCTAGTTTCTAGACTGGTACCATATATGGCAATAATCTTGAAATTTGTACTAAATCTCAAATTTGGGATATATCATATATATAGGAGAAAAGTAAAACTTACCAGCAATCCCATATTTGAAAACTGTTTGGCAAGAGGATTCATCCATGAATCATTGTTTCCTCCTTTTAGTGAGCACTATAAAAATGAAATACGTAACCTCAGAACCACATAATTTATCTCAACTGCCTCAGTTGCAAAAGTACACATTGGAAATGTACAATCAAGCAATAACCTTTTTGAATCTTAGTTCTCTTGTTATTAATCATTTAAACTAACATAAATATTAAAATAAGCCTTAGTTCTATGTTTCATTCTTTTCTCATCACAGAGCTGGCTGTAACTGAAAAAATGATGTTTTTACTTTTTAGCAGGAAAAAAGTCACTATCAGATTTTGTAAAATGTAATTTCTGTGTGTTACCACTTCCAGTCTCAGCAGGCTGCTCCCCTTGTGACCCATGCTGGTTTGTATTAGGAGAAAAGAAAGAGGTGATATCAATGGATGTTATGGAAAACAATCTACTCAAATGGGACAATATCTCCCCTGTGGCAGTAATGAAGGACTTATCCAGAGAGACCTGTCTGTCTTATGGCAGCAAGGACCGTGGTCCCCAGTGGAAAGAAGCCTGGTGGAGGACACTGACACCAAGCTCCTAGGCAAGTAAAGCAGAGGTAGGTCTTTGTTTGTTAATGGGACAAGCTAGTTTCTCCTCTGAAGAAGGCACTGACCATCACCTCCATGGCTACTTCTGTGATGAAAGCAGGGGACTTGGTGGGATGGAGGATGATGGAGCTTCGGGCAGTTAGCTATGCATTCTACTGGTAAATATTCCATGTGCTATGACCTGTCCTGTCAATTTTATTATTATTATTATTATTATTAATTATTTTGTGATACTGGGGGTTGAACCCAGGGCCTCGTACTTGCATGCTTTTTTCAGTGTCTGATTCTTTCTTCCCTATTCTTCCACGGAAAAGGACACAAAGTCAAAAAGTTTAAATCCCCTCACCCTCACTGAGCTGTGCCCCCAGCCTCCCCTGCTTTTTTTTTACACTTTTTGAGACAGGGTCTCCCTAAATTACATAGACTGCCTCTGGTCTTGAATTTGCGATCCTCCTGGCTCCGCCTCCCAAGCCGCTAGGATTACAGGCGTGCACCAGCATGCCCGGCCAATTTTATTATTCGTGAAAGTGATGGATGGATGTTTTAAGTCAAAAAAGTCTTCACTGGAAGGGGAAAGGATAGGAAAGTATGATTTAACAGAACTAGAGTTTCAGCTTCACAAGATGAAAAGAATTCTGTCTGTAAACATACGTAATGCCACAGAACTGCACACTTAAAGGTTAAGATGGTAAATTTTGTTGTATTTTGTCACAATTTTTTTTTTTTAAAAGATCTTAGTATGAAAGGTCAGAATGGTGCCAGAGCTGAAGCATTCAACTCCCAATTAAGTAAATCTTGGTTTTTTGGTTCAGTGAGTGGAGGATTTACTAGTTCCTTTCACTTGGTTAATCTGGGCATGGTAGAGCACATCTCTAATCCCAGTGACTCAGGATATGGAGGCAGGAGGATCTCCAGTCCCAGGACAGCGGCAGCCTGTGTATCTTAGTGAGATCCTATCTCAAAACAATAAAAAATGAGCTAGAGGAGTGTGGCCCAGTGGTAGAGCACTTGCAAAGTATGTGAGAGGCCCTGGGTTCAAGCCCCAGGTACTAAAAACAAACAAACAAAAATTCTGCACTTACCATTAATTTGTACATGACTGAAAGACTGCCAAAAGCTGACTGAACAACATAAAAAGAACAAAATGCTATAAAGTTTACTGAGTAATTCCTTTTGTAACTACAGTAAGGAAATAAAGGTCCTTAAGAAAGGAAAAACTAGAAAGAATTGCTGAGACAAAAGTCTCTAACAGAAACAAAGTATATTCTTCAGCTACAGAAGAAAGGAATCAATACCACAAAGGCAAAGGGGATGAAGGCCATCATGCAGCTCTAAGACAGTATTCTGTATCTGAGACCTGGGGGAAGATTGGCTGTGAAGTGTTTCATAGGGCAGCAGGGCCCTCAGGTTAAAATTAGACATGCGAGTGCCCATTTCTTATTTCTCCCATTTTGTGTGTGTGCAATGAAAAGTAAGAAACAACAATAACAATAACAACAATAATAAACAATAATAGTAATAATAAAGCCAAGATAATAGGTCAGGTTCAAAGATTATTGTCCTAGATTAAAAACCAAAGCACTAAGACTTGAGATGGAGCACTTGCCTAATATGCACAACAAAACAAAACACAGAACACACCATCTTCATCAAATTATGCAAATCCACAGAGAGGCTGAGTTGTTATAAGATGTGGAAAGCGCAAAGTATACAGGATGTAGTGAAACTCTAGTTGCCATAGCAGGGCCTCATTTTGAGAGAAGAGCTCTCTACGCTTTGGGATTTCCTGAATCAGGTAAAACTGAGACATGCTGATGACCGCCGAAAAGCCAGCATTATTTCCCTTTGGTTTCTCTTCTACATATTGGTGGGGATTTACTCTAAAGACTTCTTTGGTTTTAGAATGTAAAAGCACAGAGAGCATTTTTAAAATATGCCTTGAGAACCCCCAATGAGTTATAATGTTGAATGAAAAAAAAAAAAAAAGAGAGAATAAAAGGAACGTTACCTCCTATCTCTGAAAATTTCATTTTAGCCACAGCAACCCTTCTGTAGTCCTCTAAGTTTTAAGGTCATGGGGAAGGAAGAGGAGGAGAAAAAGGGAAGTAATTATTGGTTTTTAAGGAAATAGTTTTCCTCTGATTTAGGACTTCAGAGACGCTAGCTGCCTTGCTCCATCCATTCACAAATTCTCAGTTCTGCCTTCCAGGAGTAAGAAAAGTGCAAACATTTCTGAGGCAGGCTACCTTCATTTGCTTCTTTCCTCCTTGTCCCCAGCTTGCTGAGTTGTGGGAGGAGGCACTTCCCTGAGAGCCGGCGGTGTTCCAGACTCCTCCATCGTCCTCCTCTTCCCAGCTGGGATGGCGAGCTCCTGTGACCGGCCCGTCGCTCTCCCCCCAGCCGTCTTGCATAGATTTGGAATCTAAGGAAAGAGTGAATCAACTCTGTGCAACAAGTACACGTAACAGAGGCCAGAAAAGTAATTCCTGCAGATGCAGCATTTGAGTATCTTTGTAATTCTCTCTACTCCGTCTACTCTGCAAGTGGCAAGGCAACTGCTAGTACTCATGTTTTAGAGAGTAGGTTGCAGACCATACAATAAAGCTCTCCTGACTTCTGACTCAATGCTTTTTCCTCCTGCACCAAGTGAATTTCAAAATGGAAAAGAACTTATCACAATTGCAAGAAATTCCACATTTCAATTAACAAAGACCAATTTCTCTTAATGTGCCTGGTTTGCTGTAGTTCTAGCCTTACCCTCCTAAATATTCCTTATGTACTTTGTATATAATGGGTATTACACATAAGTATGAGAAAGAACAACTGTCTACCTGCGTGGACTGAAGTAGAGGAAAAAACATGAAAAACAGAAGAAAAAAATTTTAAAGATTAAATATAAAAATTATGGTGAAAGGAGAAAAATCCACCTCCAGTTATGGAAATCTGATATTGATCTACATACTTGAAATACATTAGACACTAAAGAGATTCTAGGCAAAGACAATGTGTAAAGCAGGGTTCTGACAAAACAGGAGGGGAAATGTGGAGGATAGAGGGGGCGGGGAGAAGGAAGACAGAGCAAAACCAGAGAAGAGGGCTCTAGCGTTCACAGCACATCGGTACCCAATCTACTCTACCAACATACCCTCTAAACAAAGACCTTTAATTTGAAGATTGGGATAAACCATTAATTTCCCTCCAAAAACATACGGAGTTGGATTCATCCTGTTTAAAAACCTATGTCTACAACTTTCCTTTGTCCACGTGACAGGACTTAACTTCATGTGAGGTGCAGAGCCCCAAAATGCTCTTCCAGGTCCTTCCTCGAATGACTGCTGCCATCACCTGGATCCAGGTCAATGACTACCCACCCATTACGCAAGGCCCAGGTGAATGTGATGACCACTCCATGAGGTTTAACTTGGCCACATAAAGGGATAGCAAGAAGCAGGGCTGGTATGTTAGCCTCCCTGCTGCTGTACATGTTCCTATAAGAAGGATTGCTTCCTCTGTATAAAGGGTTAAAAAGTTATACAATCCTGTATTATATTTATATTATGTAAGCATAGGTTTTATACTACCCACTGATAAGCAACAGGAATTAGAAACAAAATATAAATAACACTGATCTCTTTTGAAGGCATGCAGGTGATCCTTTCTTTTACAAGAAAGAGCTGAACTTGTAACAAATCTTTCCTTAAAAAAAAAAAAAGGGGTGTGGTGGCGCATGCCTATAATCCCAGTTTGGGAGGCAGAGGCAAGTTCAAGACCAGAGGCAGTCTGCCTAATTTAGCAAGACTCTGTCTCAAAAAAAGTAAAAGGGCTGAGGGTGCAGCTCAGTGGTACAGCACTTGCAAAGCATGCAAGTGAGAGGCGCCCAGGGTTCAACCCCCAGTACTGGAGGAAAAAAAAAAAAAAAAAAAAAGTAGGCTGGGGATATAGCTCAGTGGTAGAATGCTTTTTTAAAAAGTGTGTAAAATCTGATTTTTAACCATTGGACTCTTAGTATCAAATTTATTGCATTTGCAGGCTAAAGATTATAGATTAACTACCAGCATCAACTGGTAGGTCTAATCCTTCCTCTGTACATTACACATTCAAGTTACCCAGAGACAATCCTGAAGAGTAGAACATAATGCAGATTGTGGGAAAAACGGAGAGTTCTGTGACAAAAGAGGTGATTCTGAGGTTAGGAAAGACAAAATTTCTAAAGATGGTGCTAAAAGGTCTTTGTGCCAAGAGTCTAGTTGAGCAATTTGCATCTATTTCAAATCTACTAGATGTTATTTCCCATAAAGACACAACTGACTTCACAATGAAAACCATGATGAGAACAAAACCTCCACAGAGCTCATGACGTCTATGAAGTGGAGGAGATTCATGATTTTTATTTTTCCTTTTCTTTATTTTCTTTTATTTTTTTTGAGACCATGTCTTGCTCTATAGCCCAGGCTGGCTACGAACTTGCAATGCTCTTGCTTGAGCCTCCTGAGTGCTGGGCTAGATTCAGGATTTAAAACACAGTAAAGTTATGTCGGCATGAGTGTGAATTTCTAGAATGAAGAGTCCTACACATTACAGGATACACTTAAACACACAGTCTTTTTTTCTTGTTCAAATTCTGAACATTCCATAAAACTTCATTATAATCAAAAGATAATCCCTTAAATCTGGTATATGGTAGAAAAGAAATATTGAAACATTTTAAAGAAAGTTGCAAACAAATGGAAATGGGCACTTGAAATTGAATTTTTCAATTTTAGGAACAGCCAATGAGATATTCCATAACATGAGTTTATGTTTTACAAATTACAGCAACTACACATTGCCTGTTGGATCCAGTATTGCCTGGAAGGAACCCAGGGCCTTGCGTATGCTCGGCAAATGATCTATCACTGAGTTACATCCACAGCTCTTTTTTATTTTGAGACAGTGTATCTTGTAAACTGCCCCAGCTGGCCTTGAACTTGCCACATAGCCCAGGCAGGTCTTGAACTTGGGATCCTGTGTGGTACCACTCCCCAGTTTAGCTTAGATATTTAACAATTATAAGTGTGATGTTCTTCATTTAAAAAGTTGAAATGAAGAAATCTTTGTCAGGGTCAAGAAACTGAAATGTGTCCCCCCCCCCACTGGGGTTTGAACTCAGGGCCTCACGCTTGCATGCTTTGCAAGAGCTACACCACTGAGCTGCACCCTCAGCCCATTTTTTTACTTTTTTTTTTTTGAGACAGGGTCTCTCGCTAAGTTACGCAGACTACCTGTGGTCTTGAACTTGCGATCCTCCTGCCTCTGTCTCCCAAGTTGCTGGGATTACAGGCATGCGCCACTGCTGCCTGGCTCAACTAAAATGTTCTTATGGGGGTTGGTGACTGAGAAGAGAGACAAAGACAAAAGGAAGGTACAGAAGGACGAAGTCCCTAGACAGCAGAGACCATGTTTCACATTGAAAGCCAGGGAATTGTTATTTTAAATATAAGAATGAAAGAGTAGAAATACAAAACAGATGTAGTGAACATAGTGAGTTACTTGGTAAAAATGCATTCCACCAAAATTACAGGTCTGGCCAGATACCAAATCTATTGTTAAAATAAAATCAACAATATTAATTTACGATTTTTAGTTCACTGTCAGCATTTTAACATATACAAAGAAAACTCACCACCATTTGCTTCTATTCATTCAATGTTCGAGGTCATGAATCTCATGGAATCAATAGTTTAAAACACTAACCAACCCTCGACACAATGCCTGCCTCCCTAATTCACAAAGAATCCTTCAAAATGAAAAGTGTGGTCTACTCACTGGGTTTCATGGCACTGGGAGTGTTGGCGGGTGTGCTACCCCAGCCCGAGGTGGATGCTCCGGCATCATCCATTTCGCCCCACCCAGGACTGCTTTCATTGGGCTCACCCCAGGCTGAAGTCCCATTATCTGGAGCAGGAGGTGTGCTTTTGCTCCAGACTGTAAAAAAGAAATGCGTCTCTAAGAACAATCTGTTAAACATCTAATGTTAACATCCAGCAGGATGAAGATGGTGGGAGCGGGCATGCCTATATTATACGGCAGAGACAGACACAGATTCAACCTTCATGGAAGGCATCTGGCAATGTTACTTTTAAAAAGTCCAATGCATATCATGGTTGACCCAGCAACTCTATTGCCAGGAAATTATACCATGGACATACATGTTAAAGTAGAAGAAATTACATGCACAAAAATGTTCACTGCATTACTGTCAAAAATAACTGGAAACAATGTAAAAACCTATCAAAATGGGACAGGTGGGCCTCTCATTAAATCAACACTATATATGAAGCAGTTAAAAGAATCGTGTGTGCGAATATGGAAAGCCTGAGAGTACGTGAAGGGAACGGGATACAGCCCCGCCATGGAGCACTTGGCTGGCATGTGTAAAGCCCCGGGTTTGATCTCTAGCACCAACAAGAAAGAAAAGAAAAGAAAAACAACGGGTAGGTGAACAAAGCAAGATGAAGAATACTACAGAAAGATATCCCTTTTCTTTAAAAAAAAAAAAAAGAAAGAAAGAAAAAAGTTTTTCCCTTTTTGTTGGTCTTTGAGTGCTGGGGATCATACACACTAAGCAAGCACATTACCACTGAGCTACAGCCCCAGTCTGTTTCTCTGTAAAAAATTTAAAGGATAGCTATATTTTGCTGTAGACACTACTAAAATTTATGAATGAATGAGAAACTTCTAAGAGATTACCCTATGGGGAGAAACCCAAGGGGCTAAGATTCTTTAATTACGACCTGCTTTTTTATACAGTTTGAAGGTTTTTGCTACCTGAATATAATTTTACTTATTTATTTTTTGGAGACAAGGTCTTGCTGAGGAGGCCTAGCTGGCCTGGTATGATGTAGCCCAGGCTGGCCTTGAACTCGCCACCACACCCAGTGTGAATATAAATTTTTTAAATGGTAGGTTTTGTTCTAGACAGGGAATTCAATAACAATCTTCATTTCCTTCATCATCCTTTTCAATTCTTGAAAAAAGTAATCAATTTGTAAGAGTCCTAATTATATTCACTGAATACTAGGTTTCAGTAGAAAACTGACTATATTAACATTATGATTAATTTTAACCAAAAAGACTGGAAAGGTGCATCCTCTTAATTTGCAGAACAACATGTTTTATAGAGACATTTATGCAAAAGTGAGAAGGAAACTATTAGTTACTTTTAACTTACCAGGTATTATGTTTCCTATTCAAATAGTGACGGGATAAGAGTCTAATTCTTGGTATCTGGTTATCCTGAGATAACCATCCTTTAAACAAAGTACCCTCCCTATTGGAAGAAATCATTAAAAATCGCCTGGAAAGAGACTGAAATTGGCCATACACTAGAATTATAATGGCTTCTGGAAGAACAGTAAAGAGTATTTCCCTTTGTTGGGGAAAGAGAAGCACCAACTATGAGTCCATGGGTGGAGCCAGCACGGAAAGCAGGTCAACTTCTGCTACTATTTAGTTCTGTATTTTAAAATCCAGAGCACAGTGTGCTTGGCAAGACATAAGTCTTTTGGATTCGGCAGACCAATACAATTACAGAAAAGTAATTCTGGGGACTAACACAGTGTTGTCGTCTCTTCCTTTTGCCAAGAAAGAACACTATAATGTACTATAGCAGCTGCCATCACTAGCATCCTACAGAAAGAGTTTCTCTTTGCAACAGAGCAGAAACTGCAGGAAAGATCCTCAGAACAAAGCCGAGTTGAATAAATGCACCTTAACGAAAATGCTCTGGTCTAGGATTTCTCTTCTTCATCAAAACCTGTGTGAAAAAGCTACTGCTTACCTGATGCTGATTTTCCTGTCATCGGGGTGGGCAGGTTTGGTTCTCGAGGTGCTGGGACCCCTTGGGAATTCTTATCCCACAGGTTCACATTCTTGTAGTTGTAACTGTTAGGGTCTCCCCAGGCTGAAGTGCCATCATCGATGTCCATTTTCCGACTAATTGACTGTGGGGATGGCTCTTCCCAACCGCTGGGTTCCTCATCCTTGGGGGTTGTGGGCTGGGGCCCACTGCTCCAGTTGGAGTTGGAAGGGCGAACGCTGCCTGGAGGTGGTGGGGGTGGGCCTCCCCAAGAACCAGAAGCTTCTGGTTGTGGTGGTGGTGGCTGTTGTGGCTGCTGCTGCTGTTGGTGTTGTTTATTCCAGGAATTGGGCTGCCTGCCTGTCTCATTCCATGCGGGGGACCTTTTGCAATCTTCCCACCCACCTTTGGAAGCTAAGTTTGCATTCCCACCATTACCCCAAGTCCCAATTTCACTCTGCCCTCCTTCACCCCAGCCAGACACTGGCTTACTTGCAGAACTTTCCCAATTGCTGTTTTTTGCTTGCTCAACTTCCTCTCCCCAACCATTCTTTCCAGAAGTCCATCCTTGACTGGGTTGGCGTCCGGCTCCCCACCCTTGATCCTTGTTGGAATTCTCGTTCCAAGAGGAAGGTGTTTTTTCATCTGGTCGTCCTCCTCCCCAGTTAGAAGAGTTGTTATTCTTATAGTCATTCCACCCTCCTGTGTTCTTGGGGTCTTTCCACTCTGTAGAGGCCGAGAGCTCCCCCCATCCAGACTTCATTTGATTGCTTTGGCTGGGTCCGTCTCCCCAGCCCCCTGAGTTCTTTGTCTGTGTGGCAGCGCTCTCCCACCCCTCAGTTCCTTTGTCAGATTTCCCCTCGGGTCTTGGCACCTCTTCGATGTCCCACACTGTGTCCTGCTTAATTTGAGTTTGGCCCCAGCCAGTGTTTGAGAGCACCCGGGGGTCCAAATCAGTTCGGCTCAAAAGAGTCTGCAAGACAGCCTGGCAATCAGGATGTGCGGGCCTGTATGACCGACGGCCAGAATTATGACTGTCGCTACTTCCTGCTTTGTGGTTGCTTCCAGTGCTTTGACCTCCAACTTCACTTCCTGTGGAGCTGGAAGATCTTCCCCAACAGGGAGCCTGGGCATTGCCTTGGTTTTCAGGGAGGGGGTGGCCCTTTTGATTGTCCCATGCTCCAGTGCTAGAATTTGGTTGGTTTGGACCACTCCATTCTCCAATTTTTAACTCATCAGACCCAGTCGGCTGTTTCCATTCTCCCTGAGAGACCCCAGATGTCATTTTGTTCCCTTCACCCCATTTGTTGTCATTAGAGTCCTGAGGGCCAAAGTTCCAGGACCCACCCGTAGACCGGTTATTATTGTCCCAAGAGTCATTTTTTGACCCAGTTGCTTTCTGAACAGAAGTTCCTTTCCAGGAGTCTTCTCTCTCTTTTCCATTGTTCCCATTGTTTCCAGAATTGCTTTGTCCAGAGACTGTGTCAGTTCCAGAAGGCCCCCTAGCTGCACCCCAAGATCCAACACTCCCAGTCTTTCGATCTCCAGTGCTTTGTGGAGGGGCATCAGTGCTCCTGGAGGTGTTCCCCAAGCCCATTCCGAAGGGCATTCCCTTATTTTCCATGGGGTTTGGTGAACTTAAGTTCAAGGAGTTAGTGTTTCCATTTTTTGGTCCATCAGTGTTATGAATTTGAGCCTGTTCTCTGCCAGAGACAACAAAATTAACACCCGCATTTTCCATCTTTGACTGCTGTTCCCTGGATGCCTGACCTACTGTGCTAACCTGTGCACTGGAATTACTATTATCCGTTTCCAATGCCCCTTTCCTAGAAGTTCCTTCTTGGACCAGTGCTGGCCAGGCAGATGGGTTGCTATTTGGGTTAAAGTTGCTAAAGCCAGAGCCAGGTCCAATTCTATCCTGACCACTCACATTCCTCCAGTTTCCTAGTCCATTGTTGCTCTCTGTAGTGGAGTTGGAAGATTGAACAGATTTAGTCTTAGGGTCAGATTTCCAGACCCCAAGATTACATTCGTTCCCAGAACTTGCAGACTGGCACTGGCTCCCTTTGCCTTTGTTACTAGTGGTGCTTCCTGGCAGAGTGTTCTTCTCAGAGCCAGGGTTTGAGGCACTGTTGTTATCGGTGGTGTTTTCGGAAGAAGATTCAGTGTCTTTGCTGGCAATACAAGGCCACTCTTCCATGTCAGACCCGTCTACAATCACTTTGTCCCAGATGTGAATTGGGTTGGGGGAGACGCCACTGTTGGAGGAGGCTCCCGGGCCCCAGGTGGAATTTGCATAATTTGAAGCAGCAGCACCTCCAAGGGTTGACTCTGGGGAAGAGATCATCTGATCAGTCAGCTGCACATGCATTACCATCAGTACTGGAGCTCAGACTGCCCCAAGAGAGCTCGTGAGCTCTCCTCACACACTGGCTTCTCCGACCTGTTGCTTGTTTTGGTGGGCTGGATCACAACTGTTGGAGTTGACTCTTCTTCATGTGTCTGCTGTTAAATTCACTAAGCCAAACTCCACACCACCTCTCAAAGCTATCTCCTTGCCACTCCTACTGCCAGTGACGGACCTTCTTGTACCTTAAGACACAGGCAATAGCACCCTACCTCGCTCCATACCTCCAATCTACTCTTAATACACCTGGGTGGAGTAATTTTTCTAAAACACCCTTTCAACAGTTTCTTAGTACATGAGAACAAAGTTAAACTACTGGGCTGGCAGTTTGATCAAGAGGCTCCATTACCGGGGGCCAGCCAACCTTCTCAATCTGTTCTCTTTAACTTTCTATGTAGATGTCTATAGTCCACACCTGTGCCTTCTCATCCTGGCACCATTCCATGCTAGCACCCTTCTGAATTAACATAGTGAAATGTACTCATCTTTCGGGGCCTAAGTAAAGTGCCATTTCCTCTATGAAGCTGGTTGCGAGTTCATCTGAAAATAATCTTTCCGATCAAGAGCCAGTTTCCCCAGTGCTGCAGAAATGTGTTGGGGCCTCTCCATCTGTAACCCTGTCTTGCTAGTGTGTGAATTTCACACAGTGGCCAGTGCAGTGCTGCTTAGTACACCTCTGCTGAGTGATGAGTGCCCAGAGCTAGCTTCTCGGGTGCATGAGCGTGGATCAGACAGAATTTGTGCTCCCAAGGAGCTTAGCTTGATAAATCAGTCCTGCTCAGCACACATTTTGGCACATGTTTTGGTAGAATTTACCACTGTCGGCAGGGAAAAAACTGACATGTTTTCAATGAAATAATTTTTTCTAAACTTATTTTACCTCCTTTAGCCAAGCAGTTGGAAAAAGTATTATGTGGAACTGTATAAAAATGAGGGTGCCAGAATCCCAAACCCTTCGGATTTAGGGGCTTCTTTTGTTTTATTTGTGTTAACAAGATGTTCATATTGGCCCCATGTCTCTGTCCCTGCACGTGCTTCCTTTTGCAGCTGGTTATGGGGCCAGGAACGAAGGCCCACAGGGTCCTTCACTGTCTACTTTGGGCCTGGCCTGACAGCTGTCATGGGGAAGCCTCATAAGCAGGAGCATCTCTGCATGAAGACTGTGTCACCACCAGATTTTACTTCACCCTTTCTCCACATACAAGAAGGTGGCGACAGAATTTTGTAGGCGATTCTTTGTCCAAACTCAGAACTCAAAACATCCACTGGTGATAGCCACCAACACACGAATGCCTGATGATGTTCAAGCGCTGAACTTTAATATAACATCCAGAGACGCATTAAGAGATAGGCTGAAATCTGTTAAGAAGCTTGGAAAGTGTGCAGTGGGGGTGGGGGTATGACGACCTGGAATTTCTTCCCTGTTGGTTGACCTAGTTTTCATCTACTAAAAACTCTCAAAACTCCTAGTAGAGCCCTTCAGGGAAAGATCCTTCATGTCTATGTTACAGTGTTCAACAAATCTCAAAATCAGGGCCCTCAAAAGAAAACACTGTTTTTTAAAACTCTAGTTTAAAAAAACACCTGCAGCCCTAGCCCTGTGGCATCTGATCCCGTCAGATCTCGGAAGCTAAGCAGGGTCGGGCCTGGTTATTCCTCGGATGGGAGACCGCCTGGGAACACCAGGTGCTGTAGGCTTGGGAGAAGGACCTGGCACCCGACTCCCAAAAATCAATCTGCCATTGAAAACTCTATCAACAGCAGAGAGGCACTGACAACAGTGTTTTGCCTGTTGTACGTAGGGTCGCTATGAGTCGGATACCGACTCAACGGCACCTAACAACAACAGTTTAAAAAACAAAACAACCCTATAGAATGGTATTTGGTATGCTCCCAAGATTCTGCATGGTAATCTAAGAGGTCACCGTCTCTTTACGCAGAGCACTCTGGAAGCACAGACATGGCATCTGAAGAACAAGCATCTCCATGCCAGCCCACTTCCAGTTGTTCCCTGAACAAACACCTGAGGAACTGCAGAGGCTCAGAATTGGAATGTGCACGTGAGAAGGGGAAAAAAAGGCCCAAGGACTGACGGCCAACAGCAGCTACCCTGAGCCTCTCGTCCTGGGACACTAACACCCACTTCAGAGACTCCCCAGGCCCATTTTATGCTGGGATCCTCTTCATCTTCCACATAATCCCTACGGTCTCTATACTAATGGTTTCCATGGGCCTCACACCCAGAAGCAGAGAGTGCCCCCCTCCCTTTGGAGCCCGCATGCCGTTAGTCCGCCAGCATGGGCCTCACCTGGTGCGGTCCCACTCTCGCTCTGCAGCAGCGTTCCTGTCACTTGTGCGTTGTTTGGGTTTGCTCCAGGTGCTGTGCAGGGAGGAGGCCCTGCCCCACCCCCAAGAAGCATGCAGGATGGTGGAGGGGGCTGCCCACGTTTCAGTAACACTTTGTGGTCCTGCTGGCAACGGAATCGCGGCGGCACCTCCCGAGGCATGTAGCGGGCGGCGCTTGGCGGTTGTCCGTTCGGCACTGCCACCCTTTTGGCATTGTTGCCACCATTGACTGGTGGCGATGGAGAGCTGCCAATTGGGCTGGCGGCCGTTGGTTGGCTTAAACTTGGTTTCGTCACTTCGGGCACTGAAAGAGAGGAGTGGGGAAAGTCTTTGAAACCAAACACGTTTTTGTAAAGATTGCTTACATGAGATCAATTCTAGCAACACAAATCTGCTTTCACCCTTCTCTTGAGGGATAGAGCCTTCAAATGCCTGCCAGCATCTTCGGTTTACTGAGGGTAGGGTGGAGATGGTACGTGACGATGACAAAGATTCAAAGACAGCAGATGACAGGATGACATTCCAATAAGGGGGACAGAAACAACCATCAGTCACTCCACTAAATCAACAAAGGAATAAATTCCCAGAAGGACTGACTACCAGGTATATACAGCGATGGCAAAGTCCTCAGTAAAGGGTCAGGCCTCAGCCCAGGGGACCCTCCCCTTCATCCCATTTCTTAGAAGATGACATCTGTGAACCTTTCCTGAAGTCCCCAAGCTGAACGAGCTAAACACGCTTCATCTGTGCTCCTGGAACTTGCTTCCCATCTTTCAGTATCACTGAATTTACTGGGTTATATTGAAATTCTTCATTAACAGGCCCCTTTCCCTCAAAAGCACGAAGTTCCTCAAGAGGACTATCATGCATGTTTTTTATTTTCCCTGAAGGCCTGGTACATAGAAGGGAATAAAACTTCCCAAATGTGATACTTTTCCTACTTACTTTATTGTTTTTGCTTCCTTGCGGTGCTGAAGATTGAACCCAGGGCCTTGGGGATGCTAGGCAAGCACTCTTACCACTGAGCTACGTCCCCAGTCCCTTCCTGTTTACTTTGAATAATTTAATTTTTACCTTGGTTTTTAAAATGACAGCATGGAAACATTCACAGCAACCACGGCGTTACACTCTGCTGGACCCTATGGCTTCCCCTGCTCAACCCTACAGAGAAGGTTCTCTTAGGTCTGTCCCTCCCTCCTTCATCCTAGCAGAAGACGACCACTATTCCTAAGAAAATCTGCCTGGCAGACAGGCTGGCAGTATTACATCTGAGGCCCAAATCCCTGCCACCCAGATTAATGCTGGGGCTCGCTCTGGTGGCAGTACTGCTTTGACTGCTGAAATGATGCTGGGCCAGCATGTTGCCATTTAACTGACTCCTTTATGAGGAGAGAGATACATCATCAGAAATCAGGGGGCCCAACCTATTCCACCACTGGACTTTAGTGAATACTAAGAGTGACAGTCTATAGCCGTAGCACCCTGGCATCCAATCTCTGATCTCGAAAGCTAAGCAGGGTCAGGCCTGGTTTGTACTTGGATGGGAGACCGCCTGGGAACACCAGGTGCTCTAGGCTTGGGAGAAGGACCCAGCAGCCCACTCCTGAAACAATCAGCCACTGAAAACCCTATAAATAGCATGGTAATCTAAGAGGTCACCGTCTCTTTACGCAGAGCACTCTGGAAGCACAGACATGGCATCTGAAGAACAAGCATCTCCATGCCAGCCCACAGAAGCACTGTTAGACAGTGTCAGGTAGTATTTTGTTCTGTTGTACATAGGGTCGCTATGAGTGAGACATGACTCAACAGCACCTAACAACAACAACAACATGGGTGACAGGAGAAAAGAGGAAGCACTTGAACTAAGTTCCAGGTAATCTGTATGTCTACCCCTTTTAGCTCAGTTGGTAGAGCACTGTGTTGCAGTCTCTGAGGCCCCGAGTTCAATTCTCAGCACCGCAAAAATGGGAGAAGGACCTGGCAACCCACTCCCAAGGCAATCCCGAAACAGTCAGCCATTGAAAACCCTGTGAGGGTCGCTATGAGTCGGATACCGACTCGATGGCACCTAACAACAACAACAACAACAACAACAACAACAAGCCAATCACAAGGCAGGACTGGTTTCCCAGTAAGATAGAGATTGTGTGTATAAGATGATCCTTGATCTTTTTGTTTTATTATTATTTTGTGGTTCTGGAGGTTTGAACCCAGGGCCTCACACATACTTTGCAAGTGCTCTACCATTGAGCTGAACCCTTAGCCCACTTTTTATTTCCCATTTTGAATCAGGATCTTGCTAAGTTATGCAGGCTGCCTAGGGCCTTGACCAAGTGATGCTCCTGCCTCCGCCTCCCAAGTTGCTGGGATAACAGGGATGTGCCACCATACCAAGCAGTTGATCCCTAAATCTGATGAGCAGAATAAGCATGAATTTAAGAAAAAAAGTAATTCATAGTCTAATATTAATGTAGTACCCTCTGTAGGGCCTATAGCAGATGATGAACAAGTAAATGGTAAAGGAATAAAAATTATTTAATGACTCCTTTTCTGTCTGTTTCTGGAGATCCCATTTGGCACTATCAATACCCTTTTCTATTATGAGAATAGACAAGAAACTGCTAAAGGCTGGGTAGATTTTTCCCCATTGGTTTTTAGGGTGGAAGGAGTTGAGCTTCTGCAAGGCTGCCCTCTATAAAAGGACTAGAATCTTCACTTTGAGTTAATCAAATCAGCTACATGCCTTAATTGATTTTCCTAAAAAAGAATAAAATAAAGACAGAGCAGCCTAAATGACTAAAGGCCAAACATCAGCTTAATTAACTTTACAACATCCATAGCACTGTTTCAACCAAAAATCTGGTGGGCATTCCAAGATTCCTTGTACAAGTTCCTCAGGGCATTTTCTCACCATCATATCAGAGACAGAATGGAGTATAAATGATAAAATCATGTAAACAGGGGGACATATCTCAACCACTTTCCCTCCAACATGGTGCTGTCTTGGGAGATGTGTCATTCAAAACTCCAGGACAAAGTAAGACAAAGCTTACAGGCCTATGTGAGTAATAAGGTAACTGCTTTAGGGCTTGAATGAATTCTTATTCTAATTCTTTTATTAAACTTCTCTGTGAATTCAAAAACTTAAACATTTAAAGGTCAATCAAAATTCTTGACACTTATTGAAGATGACACAGCTGTGAGGCAGAAGGCCTGATCTAACCTGATTCCCCAAGTTCAAAGTTAAGACATCAGAGTAAGTATGTGTATCTCAAAATGCTCCAGAATGTTAGGTGACAACAGAAGAGAGAAACTATCATTAAGTCTAACTGTGTTACTTCTTAGGTCCTCTCTTTTCTAAATCTTAATGATTATTAGGTTGTAACAAAAATATTTCTAAAGATGAGCTGCTCAAAATAAGGTCATAGTAGCAGGGTACAGTGGCACATGCCTGTAATCCCAGTGGCGTGGGAGGCGGAGGGAGGAGGATCACAAGTTCGAGACCAGGGGTAGTCTGCATTACTTAGCGAGATCCTGTGTCAAAAAGTAAAAAAAAAAAAAAAAAAAAAAAGGGGGGGCTGAGGGTGCAGTTTAGTGGTCCAGCACTTGCAAAGGAGCAAGCGTGAGGCCCTGGGTTCAACCCCCAGCACCAAAAAAAAAAAAAAAAAAAAAGGAAAAAAAATGGGCTGGAGGTGCAGCTCAGTGGTCCAGCACTTGCAAAGCATGCAGACGTGAGGCCCTGGGCTCAACCCCAAGTACCACAAAAAAAAAGGGGTGGTGGTGGTCATAGTTCTTATTCTCCAGAGAAAACATCTGTGGCCTTAAACATAGTCTCTGCATCATAGGGAAATAAAAACACTGGGAAAAGTACTAGGACTCCTATTTTCTAATTTCTACTCACTTCTATATATACACACACACACACACACACGCGCGCGCATATATGTATGTATGTATATATATAGTTGTTGTTAGGTGCCGTTGAGTGGTATCCGACTCATAGCAACCCTCATAGGGTTTTCAATGGCTGTTTCGGGATTGCCTTGGGAGTGGAGTGCCAGGCCCTTCTCCCATTTTTGTGGTGCTGGGAATTGAACTTGGGTCCTCAGAGACTGCAGCGCAGCGCTCTACCAACTGAGCTAAATCCCAGCCAATATATGTTAGGTACCGTCGAGTCGGTATCCAACTCATAGCGACCCTCTGTACAATGGGGGAAACACTATTGTCAGTGCTTCTCTGCTGTTCATTGGGTTTTCAATGGCAGATTGATTTTTGGGAGGGGGTTGCCAGGTCCGTCTCCCAAGCCTACAGCACCTGGTGCTCCCAGGCGGTCTCCCATCCAGGTACTAACCAGGCCCGACCCTGCTTAGCTTCTGAGATCTGATGGGATCGGATGCCACAGGGCTACAACTGCAGAATATATATATACTCTGTAATGACTGTGTCTTTGCTCTTTCTGACTTCCTTTACCTTCCATCATTCTATCTTACAGTCAGAACTTCTAACTGCCTCTGTTTCTGACAAGTATCAGTAAGATGCTACTTTTTCAAATAAAATTATTATTTGAGAAATTTATCAAACAGATAAGCTTCTAAATTTGTTATGTATATACACACTGCAGGGGCTGGGATTTAGCTCAGCTGGTAGAGTGCTGCTCTGCAGTCTTTGAGGTCCCAAGATCAATTCTCAGTACCACAAAAATAGGTGGAGGTGGCAATCCACTCCCAAGGCAATCCTGAAGCAATCAGCCATTAAAAACCCTGTGAAGGTCACTATGAGTTGGACACGACTCGATGGCACCTAACAGCAACAACAATATGCACAACAAACCCAACAACTGCACAGAACCAATACAAACCACCATTTCCTTTAACTACCTTAGTGGTACCAAATAGGGAAAGAAAAAAAAAATCACCCAGAAATGTTTTTAATGTCTTAGTTAAAAGACAGACAAGGCCAAAAAAAGATACTTTGGGGTTGACAACTGAGAATCTCAAAGACCAACCCAACCTTCAGTGACCTCTACGCAATCTCTCCACTCGCCACTTCTTCACCTCAAACCAGGGCACGCACTGGCTTCTGCTCTCAAAAACTCCTTCCTCACAAAGTTGTTAGTGGTCTTCTAGGAGTACTCGGCACCTGCTAGACTTTTCATTCTCGACTTGTGTGCAGCTCCTGTTAGTCATTCCCTCCTTCTGTTTTTATGAGACCCCCTCCAGCTAGCTCTTCAGCTCTGCCTCTCTCTTCCTTTGTGGGCTTCTCATACTCTCAATCAGATGTCAGCAATGTTTCTGCAAAGGGTCAGATAGTAAATACTTATGCTCTATTGGCCGTAAGGTCTTGGTTGTAACAACTCTGCATTTATAGGGTGAAAGCAGCCACAGACAATAGGTAAACAAAGAGGACGGCTGTGTTCCAATGAAATTTTCTTTATGGACAGTAAAATAGGAACTTTGTATCATTTTGATACATGATATTCTTTCTTGCCTGCAGCCATAGCCCTGTGGCATCCGATCTCGTCAGATCTCGAAAGCTAAGCAGGGTCGGGCCTGGTTAGTACCTGGATAGGAGACCGCCTGGGAATACCAGAAGCTGTAGGCTTGGGAGACGGACCTGGCAACCCCCTCCCAAAAATCAATCTGCCATTGAAAACCCTATGAACAGCAGAGAAGCACTGACAATAGTGTTTCCCCTGTTGTACAGAGGGTCGCTATGAGTCGGATATTGACTCGACGGCACCTAACAACAACAACAACAACAATTCTTTCTTATCTCCCAATAACTGAAAAACATAAAAATCTTCCTCAGCTTACTTAGTACAAAAACAGGCAGCAAGTGTGTTTCAGCCATGGGTCATAACTGGTAACTCCTGCTTTTGACTATGCTCTTAGTCATAACACCAAAATAGCAGGTGAATTTGACCATGAATTATGTCTTAAAAAAAAAAAAAAGCCAGACATAGTTGTGCATGCCTACAATCCCAGCACTCAGGAGGCTGAGGCAGGAAGATCTTGAGTTTGAGGCCAGTCTGGGCTACATAATGAGACCATGTCTCAGAAAACCAAATCAAGCTGGGCATGGCAGCGCACGCCTGGAGTCCCAGCTACGTGGGAGACTAACGCAGGAAGACTGTTGAGTTTGAAGCTAACCTGGGCAACATAGCAAGACCCTTTCATAAATAAATACATCTAACACACAAATACATAAGGGCTAGGAGTGTTGTTCAGTGGTAGAGTGAATGCTTAGCACGTGTGAGGCTCTGTTTCAATCCCCAACACCAAAAAAGTGAAGGTAGGACCTACACCTTTCTCACATTTAAGTTACATGAGTACAAACTCTCTCATGCGGAGATTTTAACTATGGCTATGTAAATGTTTCCCAAATCATCATATCCAGTTCAGATCTCTTTCACCCTTTGCCTTCTCTTCAAGCTGATTCTCCAGCTCTGAACCCCGTTATCTAGCCTGATGAAGTCATCACCCAACTAGCACTAAAGTTAACATCCTGGCAGGTATCTAAGACTCCTCCATCTGGCCCCACCTCAACACTCACACCATTATCCACCAACATAAACTTGAACTAGCGCTAATTTGTGACATCCTCTCGACCGTCACTGCTCCTAAATAGGTAAAGTCCTTTTTACCTCCCATTTGGACATTTTTGTACTCTGTTATTTGAGCCCTGTGTCTTACAACACCTCGCATTCTTTTACTCTCTTGTTGCTGTTAGGTGCTTTTGAGTCAGGTCTGACTCATAGCAACCCTCGTAGAGTTGTCAATGGCTGACTGTTTGGGGACTGTTTTGGGGAGTGGACTGCCACAGCCTTCTCCCATGTTTACTCTCTTACAGGCAGCCAATTCCATCTCTGAACAAGTGGCTGCCCACCACCCTATTTGAACACACAGGTGTCTTCAGAAGGTGGGAAGGATACTACAGGTAGTTTATTTAATGGGGGGGGTGTCTCTGTTAATAAGTCAGAGTAGACCCAAGGTTATCCCAATCACCACCATGCTGTCTTTGTAATATGCCTTCTGAAACAAGCTCCAGAGAAAGAGTTGTGAATACACTGTAATGGTCCACAACCCCATGTATGCTGATGGGAAATGCTGCCCTTCCAATGTGTGCCAGCTGGGTAAAGGGGAAGGTTATGAATTACTTTGAACCACAATATCTAAAATAGCTAAAAAAACTTAACTGGTTCACTGAGCTGGAAGTTTTTCCCCACTGCTCTCACTCACCACTGGTACTTTAGGAGTCTGCATTAAGTCTCACTGAAAAAAACATAGGGCAGATATTGACTACGGAAGACAGGTACCTGGGATTCCCCAGGTAGGAACCCTTCCCCTGGGTGCTAAAGAACTCAGGTGTTTAAACTCTCCTGAGCTAATAATTTCCTTGACCAACCTGTCCCAAACTGTGAGGAACCCACGGAGGCTGTTCCCTCTTCCTTTCTACTGAGCTGCAATTCCCTTCCTGGATACTATAGCTCTATTAATACAGTTGAAGGCCATGATGTTGGTAGTATTTATAAACCAGTGATTTCACACTGAGAACCTGCATTAAACCAACCACACTATCTGAGCACTTAACAAGGCTTACATGCTACGTCCAGATTCCTCCATTACACAGTATATGCAACTGGGCCTTTTAAATCTGAATCATATCCTTCACCCCTTTGAAATTTCAATTTGTTACATCTAATCTATTCCATCAATTTCTTAAACTTATTTGATTCTAAGTCTAATATCCACAAAGGAGGATCTGAGTTTCTGCATGAAGTATTTTCTCTTCTTTGCTACCTGACCGGTGGGCCTAGCTCCAGCTCATGTTCTCCCAGAACCTCCATCTGAAATCCTTGTCCCGTTCTCCTCTCCAGAATTTGCATCACTTTTTTTTTTAAATGATGGAAGATAAAGGAAGAATAAAATGAATCTACTTTTTCTCTAAAATACAGGAAAATTTTACTTCAGTCCTCTGTACAACCCAAGACTCGGCATCACTACAGTCTTTTCTTTTTCCTTATAGAGCTTGTTGGGGAAAGAAGGGTAGACAGAGTTGAGGGGTAGACTCAGAGTTAAGGTGAGATTGCTTGAAGAAGGCATCGTCGTTGGAGATAGAAATACAACGCAGAAACTTTAGCTGAGAGAAGGGAAGAATAATTCAGTGCAGAGGACGCAACAAAGATGAAGAGGCGAATGCGAAAAAACCCTAGGAAGTCAGTGTCTCCCTCCACTTACAGTCTAACAAGCCTCAGAGATAATTTTTATTTTTACTCTGCCTACTCCCTGGTGCTAATAATTAAATCCCTCAGGAGACCTGAAACAGGCTTGGAAGTCGCTTTAGGATTATCTGACTTTATTTTTTGGATTCAGTAGGGAGAATAGGGAGACTGTGAAGTATATTCTAGGTATAGTAGGCTTGAAAAAGAACTTGACTGGAAGGAAAATGCAGTAGTGAGTAGAAAGGAAAGTCAGATTTTTAAGATTTGGGCTGAAGAAAGAGGAATGTGTTTGAAAACAAACCAGGTACCAAAAAAACTATTCTTTTTTTTTTTTTTAATTGAGAAAGAATGTCTAATGGAGTTCCAGTTTTCCAATAGAAATACCACTGATCACACAGAGCAACTTGGTTCTTCAGCACAACTAGAATTTGGCTTCATGAGCCAAGGTCTGTGGCTAAATGTAGGAATCCAACCACCATGTTCCAGTAACCACGGAGCCTAGGTTGTCCAAGAAAACCCCAATTTTCTCATCTCCTATCCCGATAAATCATCAAAAATTCCTATAAATATTTAAGTGCCCAAGTCTTTTCCTAGAATGTATGTTAGTTTAGAAAAATAGACCCCGTTCCACTACAGATAACACTAATTTCCATAGTAAAGTATAATTTGTATTTCAAACAAGAAAAATTTACAAAGAAGTAATTTACAAAGATACTTCCAGAGCCAGGGGTCGTGGTATATGCCTGTAATCCCAACACTCAGGAGGTTGAGGCAGAAAGATTCCAAGTTCAAGGCCAGCCTGGGCTACATAGCTTAATTTCAGGTCAGCCTACACTACACAGCAAAACTCTGTCTCAAAAACAAACAAACAAACAAACAAACAAACCTAAACTTCCAAAAGAAAGCCTATTCTGGGCTGGAACCTGGCAGAACATACAAGGGGAAAACACTACCCTCTCTAACCAATCAAATAACTATAATCAATAATGGTTTCTCTCAGCTTATGTTCTAAAACACTACAAAGTCCCGGGCTACATTCTGCTTTGAAATGCCCTCTGATTAGAAATGTATTTTAATAATGTCTAGTGATCTGATAATTTGTTTTTCATAACTTATGTTTCCAAAGAAATGAGCACTCTTTGTTATCCTTCCATCACTGTGACATGTTTGGTCCAACAATACAAATCAACGAAGAAACCAATCATTAGAGGTCCTCTGTCAAGTCTTGACCCCTTCATTACCTTTATCTTCCCCTAAGTTCAGTCATATCAGATTCCTTCCATCTAGGGAAGTGGTTCTCCTGTACTGTGGTCACCTGCAGAGCTTTTCAAATACTAGGGCCACAGCCTGGGGCTGTGAAGATCTGGGAACAGCCTGGGCTTGTGCCTTGTGACAATTTGCAAATGATTCTAACGCATTCCTAATTAAGAACCAGGCATTTAGGTGGGTGCCCATATGTCTGTCAGCTTGTCATGCTGTGGAGGTATGCGTGTTGCTGTGATGCTGAAAGCTATGCCACCAGTATTTCAAATACCAGCAGAGCCACCTATGGTGCTCAGGTTTCAGCTGTGCTGCCAGACTAAGACAAATGAGGGAGAAGGACCTAACAGTCCATTCCCAAAACAATCAGCCACTGAAAACCCTACAAATAGCAGAGAAGCACTGTCAAATATAGTGTCAGAAAATGAGCCCCCCAGGTTGGAACTGAAGCAGAGTTGCTTCCTTAAAGTAAAGTTGACCTTAATGTTGAGAATGAAGTAAAGTCCCAGGACCTCTACTTGCTGATGTGGCACGACTCAAAAGGAGAATAAATACAGTGGCCACAATAATGGGCTCAAATATAAAAAGATAGTGTGTATGGCACAGTGTTGGGTAGTGTTTCCGTTCTGTTGTATGTAAGATTGCTATGCATCAAATTGGATTCAACAGCACCTAACAACGACCACAACATTTAGGTGGGCAATAACAGGAGCCATCTCAAGGAATTAAACCTCCCATTCTTAAGGAGTGCTAACAAGTGTGGCCATCACCAGATAAAACTACATAATCAAAACTAGTAAGAGTGAATGAATCAAAAATGACAGGACCACTAGGTTGAGAATAATCCGAGAGTCACCTGCCTTTGTCTGCAACACATCACACTATTTTGCAATAGAGTTAACCTACATAAAATGGTTATCTTTTAAAAAAGCATAGTCCCAGCTCTAGCTCAGAAGATAATATAAACATCTTGATGTGACATTATATTTTCAGACTTGAAGTATGCCACGGCTCAAAGTGGTTAACCACCTTTCTGCAGTTCCTGTCTAAAATTAGGAGGTAGTATTTTGTGTTACAGTTTTACAAAGTTTTAAAAGGTACAGTTCAAAATCATGACTCACCTACTTTTAAAACAAAGTAATCTTTTGCTTCCTAAAAAATTTAAGGCCAACTAGAAACACTACTACAAGTACTTTTAATTTGTCATTACTGCTCTTCAGTGACTACAAACAACCCACCTTAATTACCCTACACCCACTCTCTTTTATGTGGATTAGAGGCTGAGTCTGCAACACTGTGACATCTAAACATAAGAAGTTCTAATGAGTTAAAAAGGAGAAAAAAAAACGTTACCTTTGGTTTTTTGTTCCGTGACCTGTAAAATAAGAAAATAAGTAAATGAGATTAAATTTTTAATTCAGTACAGTAAAACTACTTTAATTCTAATAACTCAAGTAATTTAAACTATCAGACAGATGACAGTATGCAGGCTTAGTTAAAATCCAGAAAAAGAAGTTGAGTGTTAATTCAGACATCTATGTCCAGATATAGTTTATATGATGACTGCTGAGAAGAATTCTAAAAATTGCTATGACTAGAGAAAAATCAAATGGATGTGGCCTAGAAACTAAATTAGCCATAGAAACAAAAACATTCCCTGATATGTATGGACTCAAATGCTTTTGATCTCAAATCTAAAAAGCAAAGTCTCAAGGATCCATCGCAAGAGGCATCAGAGATAATGGTAGCCAAGAAGAATTGAAAACCAAGTCTTGCCACTTCCTGGCTGTGTGATCTCAGTTTTCCACTTATGTGTTGAACGGAGATAGCATCATATATTCTCAAATCTAAGTTACATGCTTTGAACGGTTTCAGGGGGCTACAAACTCAGACGTGGATTACAATTGTGTATGGATTGGATTTGTGGTCGAGACCTCAGTTACCCAGCTCTCGACTGTGAATCCAATCTGTACTCCATTCTAATCAGCTGCTGATTCTATAGCCCTCTGAAACTGCTGAAAGGGTGCAGATGAGACTGGGGAATGTTGTTGTTGTTAGGTGCCATTGAGTTGGTCTGACTCACAGTGACCCTTACAGAGTTTTCAATGGCTGATTGTTTCAGGATTGCCGTGGGAGTGGATTGTCACATTCTTCTCCTGGTTTTTTTGTGGTGCTGGGGATCAAACTGAGGGCCTCAGAGAGCACAGTGCAGCACAGCACTCTATCAACTTATTTAAACCCCAGCCCCAGATTCAAGAATATACAGTAGTACTTCCCTGTACAGGGTTGTTATAAGGACTACATCAGATATCCTGTTCTACTTCTCAATAAGTGTTTGCTCTTATTATCAAAGTTTACATAAAATATCATGAAAAAAGCAGTTAAGATCAGAAGATGTAAATTTTGAACAAATAAAGAGTGCTTTGTTGGAAGTATTTCTTTGTAGAGTAACTAAGACATCTACGGACGTGATTAACCTAAAGGATTAGATGACTGAATATAATAATGGTTTTTGGAGAGTTTGGAAATGATGATTAGAAGCCTCATGGGAAGCTGTCTCTGATATTATTAAGAGGGAGAAACAACAGAGGGGACCTAATTACCCATGCCCTATAATATAAAAACAAAACCACAAAAAGTCACGCATAAGAAAAGCACACCAAAGGAAACACACCAGAATTCCAGCAATGACTACATTACATGATTAAGATCATGGGTGATTTTTACCCACTTTTCCCAACTGTTCAAATTCTAAAGTCCTTTTATATTGGTTATCTGACTTTTGGCAAAAATGTTATATTAGTAAAAGAATGTTTAATTCTACTACAAAAGAAGTAGCTTGAGTTTTGTGGCTAGTAATCATACTGGGTTACTGCTACGGGGGCTTCATGAAAACATGGTCATTTTTGGAGGCTATGTCCTGTAGCGAATCAGCCCGCCTTGAAATGGATCCCAGCATACCTCTGTCAGATTCTGAATCTGAGCTAAACAATCTACTCTTAGGACCTCCTGGAGTACTTCATATTCTTGCGTTAAAGACATTCTAATTCTACTGCACTGAATCTGTGGAACAATCTTAAAATGAACCTGTTTCCCAGCCAGGCGCGGTGGCCCATGCCTGTAATCCCAGTGGCTGGGGAGGAGGAGGAAGGAGGATCACAAGTTCAAGACCAGAGGCAGTCTGTGTAACTTAGCGAGACCTCAGTGGTCCAGGCCCTGGGTTCAACCCCTAGTACTGCAAAAAAAAAAAAAAAAAAAAAAAAAAAAAAAAAAAAAAAAAAAAAAAAAAAAAAAAAAAAAAAAAAAAAAAAAAAAAAAAAAAAAAAAAAAAAAAAAA
>VMDO01000681.1:0-148440 GCA_007922755.1 Pedetes capensis | reverse complement strand
AGTTATATGGAAGTAAATGACTTCCCTAGTTTTAAGCCAATAGTCAAACAATGACAAACATATGTTATGACTTGGGTTCTGTTAAAACAGCCAACCCCTTGACGGTGAAAAGCTGATGGTCAAACCATGTGTTCTGTCAACACCACACAATGCTCCCTTCACAGCGTCAGCCTAATGAATGGAAGGAGCCCTTCTTTGACACCTGTCTCATAAATGGAAATCTAACTGTTTACTCAGGGATGGCTCTGGAAACAGCACATTGCCACAACCACTGAACACAGTGGAAAGTGCTCAGGCTTAATTTCTGTGTGGAAATCACTTAATTTCCATTTTAAATATAAGAAAATTATGGTGCTGCTTTTTTTTTTTTTTTTTTTTTTTGCGGCAGTGCTAAAGATAGAACTCTCAGCCTTAAGTGTGCTAGGCAAGTGCTCTGAGTAACACTCCCAGTCCACAATAATTCATTCTTATTTGATCAGTTATTTATTAAACAAACATTTTTTGAGTGACTCCTGGGCACCAGGTCCTGCCATAGTTACTGGCAATTCAAACATGAATAACCCAAGAAACACACCGCCAGCCTACGTGAGACAACAGATACAAAGAGATGGTAATGAAGCAACGGGAGAAGCGGTATGAAAGATGTAGAAGCACTCAGAAGAGGCACCACAAATGTTTGCTGACTGAATGCATGACCACACAACAGAACCCCTGGCATGTTCTCTACAGTTCTTTCCACCATAGCACATTTTATGCCTCCTAGTTGTCTTTACAATAAGGTTGGAAACCACTAAGACAATCACATGGTAAGCTTTGTGATCTCTTCTTAAAACTGCTAAATTGGAATTCAATTCTGAAATTATGCAATGGTTCAGTATAATAAAATGCTGTCAAAGGCCATGTGTTGACATCTGTGTCAGCCTAGATTGTATCAGCTGATCTAGAACATTTCTGAACAAAAATCACTTGTTATTGGCCATAACTAACCGCTTCAAAATTTTACGGTGATTATCCTCTTGTGATTGCTTCTTAATCAGTTTTTAAGCTTATGTGAACACACAGGGGGTACTGTCCAAGTGCATGAATGACATACTTTGCATAAACATTTCCCATCCACTCTCCAAGTAACCCACTCTCCTTTATTTTAATCATTTTCCTATTCGTAGAAACCACAATAGAAGTTTTTGTTGTTGTTAGGTGCCATCGAATCGGTATCCGACTCATAGCGACCCTGTATACAACAGATGAAACACTATTGTCAGTGCTTCTCTGCTGTTCATAGGGTTTTCAATGGCAGATTGATTTTTGGGAGGGGTTTGCCAGGTCCTTCTCCCAAGCCTACAGTATCTGGTGTTCCCTGGCGGTCTCCCATCCAAGTACTAACCAGGCCCGACCCTGCTTAGCTTCCGAGATCTGACGGGATCAGATGCCACAGGGCAGGCAACAGAAGTTTATAGATGCGTATTTTATTGCCCATTTTACATACTGATTTTTTAGTTTAAGAAAACACTGTTATCTATGTTAAGAATGAAGATAGAACTATATTGTCTGAAACAATCACTCTGCTTATCATCTTCTTGTCAAAAACATCTACTTAAGGCCCTTAGTGTCCAGCCTATAATTCCTTATTCCCACAGACTGCAAAATCTGATTTTTGTACAAATTTAGTAGAAGAAACAGGTGAGTGCCCTGAAGGTAAGAAGTCTTCTCTGAGGTTCAATTCCACATCGCTCCAGGTGAGGGTGGGGTGTCAGCAAGGCACAGGGCAAGAGCCCAGAGGCTACAGGAGCAACAGCACTAATACTGCACCACTGCTGCACCCCCATCGTGAAACCTCAACACTGGGAACGTGGCTGTGCACTCAAGACAAAGTACAAAAGCTTCTGGGTTGTTATCTGGCTTCTTTATTCATAGACTCTTTACTCTAGAATTTTAGCTCTAATAAACTCAGATAAGAAGCAGCACATTGGAAGCAAGGACTCTGACAGTGTACAGAGGTGGTAGGGAGCACACCATTATTAACAGACACAGAAACACGATTAGAGGCAGACAAAATCTTAAAGAGCACAACAGTCTGTTACAGTATCAAATAATGAATGTTCCTTTTAATTATGTCATAAAGAAAAGGTAAAATTATATTTCATATGCGTAACATGGCCAGGTTGCCAGATACATGACTATAATCCCAGCTACTTGAGAGGATTGCAGGTTTAAGGCTAAAGACAGCACGTGCGCAACTTTAGCAAGATCCTGTTTCAATTAAAAAATTAAAAATTAAAAAAGGGGCTGGGGGTATGGCTCAGTGGTAGAGTGCCTGGGAAGGGAAGGGAAGGGAAGGGAAGGGACAAAACAAAAAAACATGGCAGGGTCATATGCAACCTGATTCAGAAAATATTTTCAAAATTTCTCGTGCTGGTTCTCATAAATTATCTATTTAAATACTTGAAATATGAAATTATGAGAACTGCCATAGCCTATGATACTGGGAAAGCTTGTGGTACCCCTCATACGTCACACTGAGTTGTGCCTGGTAGCCTTGGCTCTGTTCCACATCAAGAGTTCCCCCCAAGTCTCCTGGCATTTACACCACCCTGAAGTTAGCTGGGGTTTAGCTCAGTTGGTAAAGTGCTTGCTCTGTGGGCTTTAAGGCCCTAGGTTTGATCCTCAGCACTGCAAAAATGGGAGAAGGACCTGGCAGCCCACCCCTGAAACAGTCACTGGAAACCTTATGAGTAGCAGAGAAGCACTCACAGAGTGCCGGGCACAGTGTCGGGCAGTGTTTCCTTCTATTGTACATAGGGTTGCTCTGAGTTAGACCCAACTCGAAATCACCTAACATCATCAACAACAAAACTAGCTTTAATAGCTAGCACCATTTAGGGACCCTCAAACCTGCCCTGTTTCCCACGTTATGTTATGTACTTCAGGGAGTGGCAACCAGAACTAGCAGCAAATGTTCTTGTCTCTCAAAAAGGCACCACAGCAACCCTGCCGCACCAAAGCCCAATGAGGCTTTACTGAAAGGATGGTGAGGTGGGGGAAAGAAGTGATGCCAGGCAAGGGCCAGGTCAGGGAGGTATGCTAAGGAGCCAAGGGCAGGCAGGGCGTTCTAACCACACTGCCTCCAACGGCTCCACCAGACACCTACTTCAGTTGAGAGTTGCCAACCGTGACAGCTGTCAGTCCTTTGTCCTTTTTCATTTAGCATTTCTCTTTTTTTCTCTAAGCTAATTCCTCAAGGCCATGTTAGGTTCTATCCTTCAAAGCTCCACATAGGCCCACTAGGTCCTATTTTTCACTTTGTTTTTGAGGCAGGATCTCACTATGTGTTCCAGGTTGGCCTGTTGTTGTTGCTAGGTGCCGTCAAGTCGGTATCCGACTCATAGCGACCCTCATAGGGTTTTCAATGGCTGACTCTTTCGGGATTGCCTTGGGAGTGGATTGCTAGGCCCTTCTCCCATTTTTGCGGTGCTGGGAATTGAACTCGGGACCTCAGAGACTGCAGCGCAGTGCTCTACCAACTGAGCTAAATCCCAGCCCCCAGGTTGGCCTAGAACCCTCAATACTCCTGCCTCAGCCTCCAAAGTGCTAAGGTTAGAGGTGAGCACCACCACGCTCAGCCCACTAGATCTTTTTTTGAGGATGGTTTCTGAATAGAATTATCAAAAAGCAAATTCATCTACAGAACAGTGCTATTTAAGTGGAACACAAGGGCACATTCCAGTAAATGAAAAGTTAGCCTATAACGCTGCTTAAGAAAATGAAGATTAAATTATGACACAAACAGGTAAATGCCACAAGATCAACTCTTTGACAACTTTGATAACTCTCATTTTTCTCAATACTGTTTATGGTTTTTTTCATGAGATTGGTTGCAGCATTATGATAACAAGTACAGATCTTGAATTTTTTTCCTACTTTCAAAATTTTAAACTTTTAAATAAACTAATATCCTAAGTGGGCTGGGATCTGGCTCAGTGGGTAGAGAGCTGCGCTGCAGTCTCTGAGGCCCCAAGTTCAATTCCCAGTACCGCAAAAATGGGAGAAGGGCCTGGCAACCCACTCCCAAGGCAATCCCGAAGCACTCAGCCATTGAAAACCCTGTGAGGGTCAGTATGAATTGGATACCGACTGGACGGCACCTAACAACAACAATATCCTAAGTACCATTATTAAGATAATAGGTATCCAAGCTAAGATGGTCATTTACTCTGGATGCTTGACATATGTAAAGACAGACTTAATCGAGTAAACCCACCTTCTGAGTGGCTTCTTTTTTCTTTTTATCCTCTTTCTTCCTTTTCTTGTCTTCCATTAACTGTTCTTCCCTTTCTTGCTCCTTCTCTCTGTTAAAATAACACCATACCAAAAGGTTAGGCACATTTATATTCCCAGTCCGTTTCTATAGCAAGGTTTATCTTTGTGACTGCATAGAACATCATATTTTACTTTTATTAAAAAGATGTGTAAAACTAACTACATTTAGGTACCCCTGCATCTTGATTTGCCACCCTTTTACAAAATGTTACATTACGTTTGGTTTTAAAGAAGTCTACTAAAGTAGCTTTGGGGGCTGGGATTTAGCTCAGTTGGTAGAGCACTGTTCTGCAGTCTCTGAGGTCCTGAGTTCGATTCCCAGCACTGCAAAAATGGGAGAAGGACATGGCAATCCATTCCCAAGGCAATTCCCAAAACAGTCAGCCATTGAAAACCCTATGAGGGTCGCTATGAGTCAGACATGATTTGATGGCACCTAACAACAACAACAACAACAAAGTAGCTTTTATAATAAATACCGGAAACACCCACCCACCTACCCACCCACACAATTAATTCGTTTTTACTCAGCAAAGGACCTGATTTGAATATGACAATATCCAGTTGGCTTCTGGCAATATTCATAATAAGAAAACGTTTTATATATTTTTCTACCTATAAATCAATGCATTCTCTATTGGTAAATTTGCACTGCACCCTCTACATGGATTAGCTCAATCAGGGTTTGCTCCACTCACTTGGAATAAAAAATGACACACAGTAGTAAACACTGTAGTTGAAAATGTGTGCTAAATTTTATGAAAATAAGACAATACAATTTATACTGCAAATCTGAAAAGTAACTTTGAATGTAATATTTATTCTAATGCCAACCACTTTTCATTCTATGAATCAGCCGAGAAAAAACAGATAACCACCCACCAGAGTCACTTCAAACTGGTTTGAGGTAGGAAACCCCAGAGACCTGGCTCCCAGTTCCCAGTATGGGACAGATACTGCCTGGGGTAGTTATGGCTGTAGGTGATCCACCATACCAAATCCATGGCTTTACAAACATTACGTCAAATATGGTCAAGTTAAAAGTGAGTCAAATCAAAGAAAGATATTAAGGAAATAATAGGTTTCAAGTGGTGAAAACCACAAATATGGTTCCTAAAGGAGTCAGGTCTGGGAAGCAGAGATCTAGTTTAATGCTCTCAACCTACACAAAAGGAACTAAAGCCAGGGCTGAACTAAAGCCAGGAACTGAACAGGGCTCTCGTGTACAGGTCACTCATGTTTTAATTATATAAAAATAAGAATTTTCTGTGCTGGGTATGGTGGCCCCACTCCTATAGTTGCACCACTTAGGTGGTGGAGGCAGGAAGATTTGAGTTTGAAGCCCGCCTAGCATACACAGTGAGTGGGCCTGCCTGGGCTACAGAGTGAGATCCTGTCTCAAAAAAACAAAAATTAAAAACAAACACTTTTTAGATAAGAATTTAAAATATTGTTTTACATACACACATGTTGTCACGGCCTCCATCATTACAAATATTAACCATTCTCCTTCTGCACCTCTAAGCATAAATATACAAAAGCCTAAAATGCAAGATTCACACCCTAAAAGCAACTTCCACGAACACTTTAAAAATACAGTCCAGAAAGAATTTACTGAAATCTCTTAGGTCTAAGGCTAGATTTCTTTGGATCAGACTATGTGTAGATTAGTCTAAGCATGGAACTCTTGAAGAAAACCCACTTGCAGCAGTGAGCTACTCTGAGAAATGAATTTAAGAAAAACTGGCGGATAGGTGTTGACCATCGAGGGACACTGGCCACAGATCCTGTTATATCTGGCTCTATGAGCCTTGTGCTTCCTCTGGTTCAAGTGGAAGGAGAGGATGAGGTTCCTCATCACCATAACTTGGCTTCCACATTTTATAGTGAAACAGACTACAGAAAAGGAGCAGCCAAAGCCTGAACAATTTCCTGTTTAGATACTCAAGTGCTTTCATACAGCGAGTTGCCATCTAAGTCTAAAGTAATTCTGAAATTAAATTTATTTTTAAAATGCCATGTTTTTTTAAAAAGCCATAAGTCTTTAATGAGACACATTCTTAAAAAACAACTAACCTTTTCAAATATTTTTCCTATAAACAGGTAATTCAGGGAAAGAGACTGGAATTCGTGTTCACTAGAAGTGGATTTATTTCCAAAGCAAATATTTTTCAAAGCTTTCCAAGAGACAAGCTTTGCTTTCACTCTTTTTTTTTTTTTTAATAAATCTCAGTAGAATTTAGTCTTCTACTTAAATTTCACTTCCTTAGGGAGAATTTACTTTGCCAAACCTGACTTAAAAATCTGCCATTGACTTACATGAATCAAATAGTGGGGGATTCACTTTTCTCTAGTTCAGGTATCTAGGCAGCATACAAGTACCATGTGGGAGTTCTAAAAACTCCCTGTGGTGAGTCAGAGCCCAGGCAGAGCAAGGAGGACATCTACACGGGAGGTAATAGGAGAGAGCAGAGCGGTACATACAAGAGAACTGGCCAATAAATAACAATATTAAGGACAAGAGGTTTCTCACCATTGAAAAAAGGAGATTAAAAATGAAAAGGGGGAAAACCCAAATGAACCCTGGGGAGTTGGCTCTCAATCACTTCTTACCACAAACTCATTGTTTTCAATGTATATAGATAAATATATATACATATCAATAGACATAATAATTATAGATACGCCTACACATATATTCCTTCATGTACACACATACACACGACACATACACACTTAAAATATATCTCTGGGTTAGGGATGTAGCTCAGAGGTAGAGCACTTGCCTAGCATGGACAAGGCTCTATGTTTGATTTTTCAGTTAAATAAATTAATAAATAATCATTCCCAGGTATGTCACTGTGAGGGCTATAAAACAAGCAACATCCAAAGGGCAACGAGCCCATTTTAGCTCCCAGATAGTTTCTAAATACCATTCTTCACTAAAGGAACCAGAGTTCTTTGAGAATAAAAGCTAATTCTGGTGCTGCTGTTGTTTGGTACTGTTGGGTCGGGTTCGATTCACAGCAGCCCTAAGTACAACAGAACAAAACACTACTCAAAGCTATGGCATACACACAATCCTTTCATGTTTGAACCCATTGTTGCAGTCACTACGTCTCTTCTCATTGTGAGTCAGACCACATCAGCAAAGGGAGGTCCCAAAGACTTTACTCTATACCTGTCATTAAGATCAACACTACTTTGAGGAGGCAACTCTTCCCCCAGTTTTTTCTTGAATGCCTTCCAGCCTAGGGGGCTCATTTTCTGGCACTATTATTTGACAGTGCGTCTCTGTAGTCAAAGAGTTTTCAATGGCTAATTAATTGTTTGTGGGCTGGGATTTAGCTCAGTTGCTAAAGTGCTGCTCTGCAGTCTCTGAGGTCCTGGGTCTGATTCCCAGCACCACAAAAATGGGAGAAGTACATGGCAATCCACTCCTGAGGCAATCCTGAAACAATCAGCCATTGAAAACCCTATAACAGTCCCTATGAGTTGGATACAACTCCATGGCACCTAACAACAACAACAATTAATTGTTTTCGGAGTGGGCTGCCGGGTCCTTCTCCCTCATTTGTCTTAGTCTGGAAGCTCAGCTGGAACCTGGGTACCATGGGTGGCCCTGCTAGAATCTCCCTGCTTTCAGCATCACAGCAACATGCAAGCCCCCACAGCACAACAAGTTGACAAACAAATGGGGGAAATCTGTGGCTAAAGCAAAGAAAATCCAATATGAACCTGGAATGTACGTTTGCCATGAAGCAAGGAAGTACTCAAAGAATGAAGGAACACTCAAATGGTCACAGAAGACAGTTGGAAGAGGCTTCTACAAACTATCTGGGACAACATGAGTATTCAAATAAATAATGATAGAAGAAATTATAAACCACTGTATAATTATAGAAAAACACAAGTCCGTACAGAAATAAGCAAATGAATACATTTTAAGACAGGAATGGAATATTCACATAATTTCAAAGGACTTCTCCATAAAATACTTACTAATTTTAAAAGGGGAAAGAGTAATTACGAAATAGAGAAGCCTGACAGATAGCACCTTAAGTAACTCATATGAACATGAATAATAATGGGACAAACTGAAAACTGTGAGCTACCTGAGGGGTGCTGTGAGAGGAACCCAGTCCCACCCCTGTGATGTCCCTTTCAAATAAGTACAACCCGAGTATCATCACGAGGAACCACCAGACAATTCTACACTGAGAGGCATCCCACAAAATAAATGGCTGGCAATCTTCACAAGTTTAAAGGCCTCGAAAGTCAAGGAAAGTTTAAGGAACTGCTCCAAATGCAAGGAGTCTACAGAGACATAAGCAAACACACCATGTGGATCTTTCCCTATAAAATCCAGTTCACTTCTCAGATGGGAGCTGAACAGTCAGTGGCAGTAAGGTGTCAGTACTGACTTTTTCCTTTGACGGTTATATGGTAAGACTGCAAGAGAATGCTCTTGTTCATTAAAAATGTACTACAGTAGCCAGGCATAGTAGCATACGCCTGTAATCCCAGCTGCTCAGGAGGCTAAAGCAGAAGGATCACAGGTTCGAGGCCAGAGGCAGCATGTGCAACTTAGTGAGACCCTGTCTCAAAATAAAAAATACAAAAAGGGACTGGAGTCACAGCCAGGTGGTAGAGCACTTGCCTAACAAGTGTGAGGCCCTGGGTTCTACACCAATGGTAAAGAGAGCAGCAAGTGACAGGCCATTGAGTCAGCAATTTATTCTTAAATGACTTAGGAAAGAAAGGGCTTTTCAAAATCATACAGATTACAACTCTGCAAGTTTGAGACTGTTTCCCAAAGTCAAATAAAATCCTAAACCAGGTGAGGTACTACACGCCTGTAATCCCAGTGACTTGGGAGGCAGAAGCAGAAGGACCCCACGTTTGAGGCCAGAGACAGCCTGTGTAACTTAGTAAGACCTTGTCTCAAGATTAAAAAATTAAGAAGCGGGTAACTAGGGGTGCAGCTCAGTGGTAGAGCTCTTGCAAAGTATGCATGAGGTCCTGGGTTCAACTTCCAAGTACTGCAAAAAAATCAATCACTCAATCAATCTAAGCAAACACAAAACTATCATTCAGACAATGCTCCAATCAATTACACGGAAATCACTAGGATTTTCTAGAAGTCTCCCCCAAGTACTCTAACACATAGCTAGGACTAAGAAGCGCTGTTACAAATTCTCATTCAAGTCTACACTTTAAAACATAAACTGATCCGGGCATGGTGGCACATGCCTGTAATCCCAGAGACTCGGGAGGCAGAGGCAGGAGGATGCAAGTTTGAGACCAGAGGCAGTCTGCATAATTTACCAAGACCCTGTCTAAAAATAGCAAAAAAAAAAAGGGGGGGGGGGCAGGGGCCACTGGGGATGCAGCTCAGTGGTACAGGACTTGCAAAGCATGCAAGCAAGAGGCCCTGGGTTCAACCTCCAGTACCACTGAAAAACAAACAAACAAAAACGATAACCTGATTTAAACTTCAAAAACCAAACTTCCCATATAGCAACCAAATACAAACGCCAGGTGACAAGAAAGGTGCCACTTGACCACCAATTCTAAGTTTGAAGAGCAGGTGGAATTGTTCATCTTATACTTCATTCCTATATACACAGCCAGATGTAAAACCCTCCCCTTCCAAACTCCTACTCAATTCATTCAACAAATTGAAAGTATTTACTGAGCCCCTACTACTTACTGAACAACATACGGTCTCTGTGGGGCTCAGCTTCCAGGTATGAGTGGCTTACCAAGCCCCTCAAATTCCTCACAGCCCTTAGGGACTCCCCTGGGGCTGCGAGCCCAAAGCACATCATCCATTTAACCCCGGCGTGCTGTACCAATCTCTTCCATGTGGGTCCTGTCATGGAAAGGGAGCAGTGTCCAGGAGTTTGATTTAACACCAGATACCAGCATTTGCCTCTGCAGTAGACTAATTTGTATTACCACTGCTTTAATTCTTATTAGTACTGGAAAAACTAAGGTATAGCTGGGGGAAGAAAAGATACAGCAAGTGCAAACACTATAATCTAGAATAAATCTACAATGGTAAAAAGCCAAATTTCTTTCTTTTTTCTTTATGTGGTGCTGGGGATGGATGGAACCCAGGACCTCACAAGCTCTACCACTGCACTACACTCCCAGCCCAACCTCTACGGGAAAACAAGAAGACAGTAGTGTTTTACTTATTTTTGTAACAACCATCAGTGAAGAGTAGACCTGAAGGAAGGTAGTACTTGAATTAAAAGGAAAATATCCAATACTTTCCTGAGCTGAGACACAGCAAGATTCCTGCTCCACACGCAAGTCCAGAACACTGAAGAGCAATGGTGCTGCTATTCCTAAAAACCTGCTACAGCCCAGAGCCAAAGGCTCCAATCATTGGAGACAAAGCAGGGGAAAGCTAAGAGCTGTGGGTCTGGACTGTGGCTCCTCAGGCTGGTACTCAAGGCCCTTCGTGGTGCAGATCCGTTCTGCATGCCCCACATAAAAACCATCCTCCTCTCTAGTGCCCGTTACACTTTGCCCTACTGCCAAGTCCTGATTCAATATCCACTTGCTTCCCTGAAACTTTCCCTGCCAACTCCCACTCCAAAGAGACTCACTCTCCTCTATGCACCCCACAACTCTGCCTCTGCCTCTTGTGTGGCCATGGAGGAGTCAAGGCAGACCCCACCAGGCACTGGCACCGCCATGCTCATGCAGTGATGATGTTCTGCAGTGTGACTGTCCCCACCACGGATGTGGTACATCCCTCTATGTTTTACTTCCCTCCACATCCAGATGCCCAGACATGGATCCATTTCTTTAACAGATATTTACTAGGTGTCTAGTGGTGGTCAAGTGGCACTTTCCCAAGTACTAGGATCTGCGGAAACCCAACCAGGCTTCTGCATGCGGAGGGCTTACAATTCCAGCAGGGGAGGCAGGGAACTAACAGGATGCACAACAAAAGACGTGTAAAACATGCATTGCAGGTGGCAACAGGGGCCCCCAAGAGAGGGCAGGGTGAGCTCAGTGAGACTGGCCGCAGAGAGGACACTGCCTCACACAGGATGGGCAGGAGAGGCCTCACTGATGGGTGGCCTGAGAATGGACACCACGGAAACAACATGCTGGTCCAAATGGGTATGTGGAGGAGAACATGCCAGAGAGAGGGAAGAGCTGAGGCAAAGGGGCGAGATAGTGCACCTGAGAAACGGCAAGGAAGGGGCGGCTCAGGCAGCAAGCAAGAAGAGGGCAGGGTGAGATGAGAGAGGGGCCAGGGCTCTCCTTAGAACCAAGGCACTTTCACATTAAAGGGTCTGTGACTTCTGAGGACTGAATAAGGAAGCAAACTGGGACTAGAACCTAAACTCCCAAAACCTCTTATTCCCATCTCCAACCAACAGGCCCCCCCTCTCGGCAGGTATCAACACTGTGACCTCACAAGCGGCTGGCATGCTTAGGCTGGCATGCTTATCCAGAGCACTCAGCGCACTGGAGAACAAAGGGGGCGTTATCCTGACTCCTCATCATATGCAACTTGCACAGGTCCTGGGGAACATGGGAGGGCCACCAAGGTCACTGAAACACATGATTAAAGAGTGAGTGATGCAGGGCTGAGGGTGTAGCGCGGTGGTAGAGCACTTGCCAGGCACGTGCAAGCCCTGGGTTGGATCCTCAGCACAGGAAAGAAGAAAGAGGAGAGGAGAGAGGAGGGGAGGGGAAAAGAGAGGGGGAGAGGGAGAGAGGGAGGGAGGCGAGGAAGGAAGGAAGGAAGGAAGGAAGGAAGGAAGGAAGGAAGGGGTAGGAAGTGCTTTCTGCCCCTTTTATGAGAGATTTAAAGAAAAGCCTTAAAACAATGGACAAAATCACCTAATAAACCTACAATGGATGACTATGATGTACCAGGTATAGATCCAAGCACCAGGGATACAGCAGTGACCAAGAGAGAGACGGTCCCTGTCCTCAGGGAGCTGACATCATAGACATGGTACAGAAGGAACAAACACACAATGCCAAGAAATCATGACAAACGCAGGAAGAAAATAAAGCTGGGTAGGGGACAGAGAGCGTCCAAGTAGGAAGAAAGGGGGAACATGAGATGTCCACTGTTTCTGTGAGGCAATGACATATGAGTAGAGATCTAAACGAAGAAAATCATCTGGGAGCTTGGTTGGGGTGCCTGTAGTCCAGCTACTTGGGAGGCTGTGGCCCAAGGATCGCTTGATTCCAGGAGTTCAATGCCAGCCTGGATAACATTGTGAGAGGGAGGGAAAGAGGGTGACAGGAAGGCAGGCCACACCCTTCAGTTCCTGTTTCCTGTGCTTACTGGGTAGCAGCCCATTTGAAAGCTTCCTTTCCACCTAATTCATTCATTTAATCCTTTGGTGCCTACTTAATGCCCAGTACTGTGCAGAGACCAAGAGTTCAGCAGCAAACAGGGAGCAGAGCTCCTGGCCCTGGAGTTCTTAGCCCATCTTTTCAAATGGTGGTGGTCCCTCCCCTCCCCACCCACCTGGCCCCTCCAGGACAGGAGCCCATGCTCTTGGTGTTTGTGTTCCCCATGGTGGCCACACTCTGGGGGACCCTGGGGAAAGCCTGCAGTGCCTTTGGGGTTTTGAAAGGAACTGAGTCCTGGGCACATGAAACTCATGGTTGTTAATTCAGGTAAGAGACCAATTTTTTTCAACAAACTAGACTCAGACTGGTTCCTGAGTACTACCAGCAGGAAGGAGAGGCAGGGCTGACAGTGTTGCACCCAGGAGCAGAAATCTGCCCCAGCGTGCTGACTGCAGCGGATGATGAGGAGGCTCAGCTCAGCTAGACAGCCAGGGCTCAAGTGAACAAGAGCTCAGCCAGGAGTACCTTCCCTTTGCCTTTCCCTCTCCTTCTCCCTCCTCCTCCTTTCTCTCTCTCCCTTTCCCTCTCCCTCTCCCTCCTCCTCCTCCTCCTCCTCCTCCCTTTCCTCCTTTCTCTCACTCCCACTCCCTCTCCCTCCCTCCCTCCCCCCTTTCTTTCTGGCAGTACTGGGGGGTTGAAGCCAGAGCCTCACACTTCCTTCGCAAGCCCTCTACCACTGAGCTGCACTCCCAGCCCATTTTCTACTTTTCATCTTCAGACAGGGTCTCACTAAATTATACAGGCTGCCTCCAGCCTTGACTCTGCAATCCTCCTGCCTCTGCCTGAGGTACTGGGATTATGAGGGCAGGCCACTGCTCCCTGCTTATCTTTTCTTTAGATCTGGGCAACTGGCCATTAACAGCTTTAAAACCTATCCTTGACATTGCGGTCAGTAAATGTGGCACGTTTGATCCTAGAGTTGGTAATAAACGCCACACAAACTAGGTCAGGCAGACGTGAACGGACACCATGATCCACCCAACATAGCAAACGTGCCAGAGGCAAACCAATACTGTAAAAGAGTAAAAAGAGCTTCCCAATAAAAAGGATGGGAGAAGGACTTGGCAACCCACTCCCAATAATCAATCTGCCATTGAAAACCCTATGAACAGCAGAGAAGCACTGACAATAGTGTTTCGCCTGTTGTACGCAGGGTCGCTATGAGTTGGATACCAACTCAATGGCACCTAACAACAACAAAAACAATAAAAGGGAACCAACTATTAATACACCTACCACCTGGATGAATCTCCAGGGAATTGTGCCAAATAATACAAAGCAATACCAAAGGTCATGTACTGTATGATGACATTTATATAACATTTCTGAAAGGACAAGCATTTGGTTGCCAGAGGCTGCAGGTCCGAGGATGAGGTAGGCGGGATTATAAAGAAAGTGACGTAATAAAGAAAGTAACCTGGTGGTGATGGAAATGTTCTGCATCTTGATAATGATGGTGGACACCCGAACCTATACTTGATAAAACCATATAGAAGTCACACACACACACACACACACACACACCTGCACACACATACAAGAACAGAAGTAAAACTGGAGAAATCTAAGTAAGATCCATGGATTGCATCAATGTCGACATCTCAGTTGTGATAGTGCACTATAGGTTTGCAAGAAGTTACCAGTGATGGAAACTGGGTAAAGAGTACATGGAATCCTTCTGTTACTTCTTACAACTATAGCTTGCAATGATGACAACAAAAATATCAATTAAAAAAAAAAAAAGATGCTGCAAACATTGGTTCATCTTTTGTCTATTTTAAATTTTTTTCAAGGACTTTGACATGGTTTGAATATAAAGTGGTCCCTAAAGCTCATTCTCGAAAGCTAGGTCCCCAGGTGGTAGTGTTGCTTTGGGAGGCTGCTGAACTTGGGGAGGTGGGATCTGCCTGGTGGAAGTAGGTCACTGAGGGCTTTATGGTGTTACTAGGGCCCCAGGTTCTGGTAGAGCTCTCTCCACTTCCTGTTTCCAGCAAGGGAAGAGCTCCACCATGCACTCCTGCTGCCTCGTTCCCCATGCCTTCCCACCAATATAGACTTGACCTCTACAGCCGTGAGCCAAAATGAAGCCTTGTTCCCTTAAGCCATTTTTGTCAGGTCTTTTGTCACAGTGACACAAAAGCTAACTAAAGCAGACTTTTAAACCATTTTGTCAATAGCTTTTTATGAAAGTCACATAGGAGTCAAAAGGAACTTTAAAAATTGCTTAGTCTTGACAGTCACAGAAATACATTTCCAAAAATATTCTAGACTCTACACTTTATCCTACCGTGTTCAAACTATTAAGAGTTTTGTTGATAAAGTTTCCTTGTCTTAAGTTTAGATATGCGACACACACAAGGTTATTTAAAATGCTCCTCTGCCACATAATTCACAATAAAATTATTTTACCAAGAATTTTGGTGCTGCAATAATCATATCAGCTATCATTTCCCCTCATGGTGGTGTATACCTCAACTCTGTCAACACCCATTCCAAGAGGCCTATTTCCCACACCCTTATGGCTATGGGGCTGGGATTTAGCTCAGTTGGTAGAGCGCTGTGTTGCAGTCTCTGAGGTCCCGAGTTCAATTCCCAGCACCCCAAAAATGGGAGAAAGAGCTGGCAATCCACTCCCAAGGTGATCCCGAAACAGTCAGCCATTGAAAACCCTATGAGGGTCACTATGAGTTGGACACCAACTTGATGGCACCTAACAACAACAACAACTTATGGCTATAGATGGAGATGTCTTTCATACTGCCATAAAGTGTACTTGCATGTAACTTTAATGAGGGACACAGAGGGCACTCATCTTGTGAGGTAGGACACTGGTGACATGCCTGATGTCTATACCTGTCATAGCAGTTTCCTGAATGTGCAAGAAGAGGAAGAAGTTCCCTGGGGGTCCCTGGTTCTGAGGTATAGTCCTGGGAGGCCCCTGACTGACCTTCAGAATGGCAAGGATCTATCTGTGAGGTGATATTACCGTTCAATTATGTCTGTGCATCAACGCAGGGGCATATCACCATCTGTACACGAAGAACCCTGCCCAACATAGATTTAAAGAGAATTTTTCAAAACATGTCTAATATATGTGACTTGTACAGTCATGTATTTCCTTAAAAGACAAAAGGCAATTTGGGTAATCTATAAAACAGTAAGACAATAGTTAGGCACGAGACCATTACCAATCCTAACAAATTAAGGATTAATGATATCATATGCATATTTAGGGAGAGAAAAATTAACAAAAGGAGTGCAGTGAAGAGAGTTAAGCAAAGTATTCCAAGTATCCACTTAGAGTGTCTCTAATTAAAAATGCACAAAAGAGAGAGCAAGTTGGAATAAGTCCATTCCAGCAGAGAAAATTACATAGAAAGGAACTCCAAATATCTGTGTTGGATTTGTTTGTAACATTTTTTCATTTGTTGGATCTGCCTGAGAGAATTCAATGGGATGCTAATGTAATTTGTACATGATATTGAATTAGTAGACAAGGCCGAACACCACTGGGACATAAAAGTCATTCTGAGACTGAGTGGCTCATAGGGAAAAAATAAAACTAGAAAAATAAAGTAAATGCATTTTTCTTTAATCTAGGATACAGAAATTTCTCCTGCTTCAGTTGCATCTTGTGGCATATAACAGGCAATATGGCAGATAACAAAATGTAACACGGCTCCTTCCATATGTGGGTTAGCTTCCTTCTGAAAGTTGTGTAAAATGCTTCTCAAAATTTAAAGGGAATTTTGTTAAATGCAGATTTTTATGTAATATGTGTGGAGTAGGGCCTACACTCCGTTTCTAACAAACTATTGATCCCTGGGCCTTACTTTGAGTGTTGTTGTTAGGTGTTGTGGAGTCAGGTCCAACTCATAGTGACAATGTGCAGCAGAATGAAACCCTACTCAACACTGCCACGCACACGATCTTTTTTTTATGCTTGAGCCCATTGCTGCAGTCACTGCTTTTCTTCTCACTTTGAGTCTTGCCACATGAGCAAATGGAGGTCCCAGGGGTTTTACTCCATTCCCATCATTACGATTAACACTTCTCTGAGGAGACAACTCTTCCCCAGCCATTTCTTGAATGCCTTCCAACCTGGGGGCTCATCTTTCTGCACAATATCTAAGTGTTTCTTTGCTATTCATAAGGTTTTCAATGGCTAATTGTTTCAGGAGTGGGCTGCTGGGTCCTTCCCCCTAGTCTGTCTTACTCTGGAAGCTCAGCTGAAACCTGTGTACCATAGGTGGCCCTGCTGGTATCTGATATACTGATGGCACAGCTTTCAGCATCACAGCAACATGCAAGCCCCCATAGTACAAGTTGACAGATAGTGTGGGTTACTTTGAGTAATGCAGGTATAATGCACTCTGTTCTTTCTTTCCAAGAAAATATGGAAATATAGTCATTTTTTCCCTTAAATCATAACTTCATAATATCAAGCTTATACTTTATTATACCGGTGTTTCAAAGTCAAATAACTATGTAACTATTTACCAGAGTATTTAAAAAGTCAAACAATTCATGCATACAGATTATTCATGAAACAGCACAGTAATGATGGTATGTGTAAAAGAATGTGAGTCTCAGAATCAATGAGATAGGGCAGTAAGATTTTTGCCAACATAGCCTTTCACTCTAAGTTTTTCATGAGTTTCTCAGTTTCCACATCTTAAGGCACATGCAAGGCAATGGTTTGGAATTAAACAAAATAAAGATAATGTATTTAAAAGAACTTGGTTTTACTTTTACAAACTCCACATGGCAAAAATTGTGACCATGGACTTGGAGGATTTTTCTCTACAAAGAATTTTTTTGAGACAGGGTCTCACTGTGTAGCCCTTGCTGGCCTGGAACTTGCTATGCAGACTAGGCTGGCCCTGAACTTGTGGCAATCTTCTTGCCTCTACCCTCCAATCGCTGGGATTACAGGTATGCGCCACCATGCCTGACATGAGATGCAGCTTTCTATTCAATGGTAGTACAGCTGGGTAGGAGGTTCTTTATATTGCCTTGGGAAATGCATCCTTATAGCTTCCACCCACAGGCCCTAGGCGTTCCTGTTGAGCTCATACAGAACAAGTCTTTGAAATATTTCTAGTCATCCAGCATGCATCCCTGAGGCATTCTTTGTTCCTTCGAACATTGCACAAGTAGTGGGGATTTCTACCCTCTTACCACCGGGGTCACTGTCCCTAAACATGTTTCAGTTTACCTGCACTCATGCAGTTACTGGGCAAGGTAGCCCCAAACAGAGTGGGCTTACCACTTCCTTGTCCTGGATGATACATCACGGCGGGTACTGTCAAAGAACCTGCTTGCTTTCTTGGAAACCACATCTCACTGAGTCACAACCACCTAACGCCCCTACTCTTTTCAGGGTGTTGCTAGGTCACTTTTCTACAACACATCACAGGCTTTTACAGGCTATTAATGCTCTCTGGGTCAAACTGTCAAGCTGGCATCATTACAGCTCTCTATAATCTTCCCTGCATTGCAGGGAAAGGTGTGAAATAAATTTCCCAGAATCCTGTTCTCTACATGCCATCAATGAGAAGCATCCACTTAAGACATGGAAGGAAGAAAAGAAGTCAATATTCTTTAGAAAAGTCACACAGCAATACTTAAGCAGCAGCAGACAGGATTTTCCATTTCTGTACCAGTTTCCAGATGATCTAAAGCAATAATGCACTGGAATTTAGCTCAGTTGGTAGAGCGCTGCTCTGCAGTTTCTGAGGTCCCAAGTTCAATTCCCAGCACCACAGAAATGGGAGAAGGATGTGGCAACCCACTCGCGAGGCAATCCCGAAACAATCAGCCATTGAAAACCCTATAAGGGTTGCTATGAGTCGGACACGACTCCATGGCACCTAACAACAACAACAAAGCCATAATGGAGCAGCAGAGGTCACTGCTTCCCTGAGAACTTGTACGCTAACTTAATCGGTGATAACAGTGGCCTTTGTGGACTTCTTTCCCTGGCTAAATGCTGTGTGTGCCTTTACTTCTCTATAGTAAAACATTTCCTAGTTAGGACATTCAATGGTTTCTGCAAAATAAGCTACTAGAATTAATAAATGAGTTTAGTCAGGTTGTAGAGCACAATATCTTATATATCAATTATATTTAAAAATCAATTGTTTTTTCACATAGCAGTAACAATCAGAAATTGACATTTTGAAAATATTTCATTTACGGTAGCATCAAAAAATATATGAGAGGGAGAGACGGAAAAGACTGTTCAGTGAGTACTAAGCTTCACTTAATAGTCAGAAACAAATTCTGGTGTGCTGTGCACAGTAGGGTAACTACAGACAGTGACTCTGCACTGTATCTCACAAAATGCTAAAAAGATTCTGAATGTTTACACCATTAAGAAGTGATCAGTGGGGCTGAGCTGGGTGGCACAAACCTATAATCCCAGCTACTGGGGAGGCAGAGGTAGGAGGATCTCAAGTTGAAGGCCAGAGGCAGCCTGAGCAACTTAGTGAAACCCTGACTCAAAATAAAAAATAAAAAATGGGCTGAGAGTGTAGCCCAGGGTAGAGCACTCACAAAGTATGTGAGAAGCCCTGGATTCAACCCCCCAGTAACATAAAAAACAAAAAACAACAAAAACAGCAAAAAAGAAGGGATCAATGTTTGAGGAAACATATATGTTTAATCTGAATATACAACAAGACATCACGATTCCCTATTAATAATGAATATTTTTATGCTTTTAATTTATCAGTGAAAACCTTTAAAAACCAAAGATTTAAATGTAAAACTGCAGGAAAACCAGAAACATACGAGAGAATCAAAAAAGGTGATAAATGTGGCAAAAATGTGAAAGCCCAACATCAAAACTATGAAATATGCCTGGGAGAAAATTTTAAAAGCCTGAATAATGGACAGGTACACGGAGTTCATGGATCAGGAGACTGAATATTGTTCAGATGTCAATATTGTTTAGAAGACTAAATATTGTTCACATGTCAATTCTCCCGCAAATTATCTTGTAGGTTCAACACAATTTATCAAACCTCAGCAGGTTTTTTTTTTTGTTTTTTGTTTTTTGTAGAAGTTAAAAAGCTCCTTCTAAAATTCATATGGAAATGTGAAGGGCCCAAAATAGCCAACAACTTAAAAGAACAAAATTGGAAGACTTACATAACCTTACATCAAGACTTATTATAAAGCTACAACAATCAAGACAATGTGGTATTGACACCAAGGTAGACAAAAAGGTCAATGGGATAGAATATGGAGTCCAGAAATAGACCAACACATAGAAAGCTGATTTTCCAAAAAAGGTGCAAAGGCCAATTCAATGGGGGAAAGGATAGCTTTTTAAGCAAATGTGCTAGAACAACTGTCAGCCATATGTATAATGAACTTTAGCCCATACTTTGCACTATATAAAAAAATAAATCAAAATGGATCAGAGATCTAAATGTAAAATTTGAAACTATAAGACTTCTAGAAAAGTATATGAGAAAGTCTTTGTGACCTTGAGTTAGGCAAACTACTTCTTAGATATAAACAACAAAAGCTCATGCCACAAAAGAAAAAAATGATAAATTTGACTCATCAAAATTAAGAACTTTTGCTCTTTAAAAGACTCTGCTAAGAGAATGAAAAAACAAGCCACAATCTGAGAGAAGTATTTGCACATCACTTATCTGATAATTTGTCCAGAGTATATAAAGAATTCAACACAATCCAATTTTTATAATGGGCAAAAGATTTGAACAGACACATTGCCAAAGAAAATACACCAACAGCAAATAAGCACATAAAATGATGTTTAATATTATTAGTCACAAGAAAAAACAAATTGCTGGGCACCGTGGTGCACACCTGTAATTCTAGCAACACAGGAGGCTGAGGCAGGAAGATCACAACTTTGAGGCCAAAGGCAGCCTGCACAACTTAGTGAGACCTTAATAGAAAAAGGGCTTGAGGTGCAACTCAGTGATGGAGCACCTTGGGTTCAATCCCCTAGTACCACAAAAAAAAAATTTTAATTAATAAATTAATGATGAGACACTAACACACACATTCTTATAGAATGTCCAAAAATTTAAAAACTGAGTGCACTTACACTGGCAATTGGACTATCTCATGGCAGGAATCTAAAATGGTACAATCCCTTGGAAAATAGTTTGGCAGTTCCTTAAAAAGTTAAACATACATCTCCCATAGAAGTAATCATTCTACTCCTAGGTATTTGTCCTAAAGAAAGCAGATGTCCAACAGAGAGTTGTTCTTTCTTATTTACTTACTTATTTACTTGCAGTATTTGGGGAGCTGAACCTAGGGCCTCACACATACTTTGCAAGTGCTCTACTGGGCTGCGTCCTCAGCCCATTTTTTATTTTTTAAATTTTGAGTCAGGGTCTTGCTAAATTGCTTAGGCTGTGCCTGGCCTTGAACACATGATACTCTTGCCTCAAATTCATAATCCTCCTGGCTCTGCCTCCTGAGTGGCTGGGATTGCAGGCACATGCCACAGTGCCCAGCCCAACCATTTTAAATTAACATTAACAGTAGCTTTATTTGTAATAGCTGAAAATTACAAACTGCTCAAATGTGATTCAAGAAATGAACTGATAAATTATGATATAGTATACAACAGAATGTTCATAAGGTTTTCAATGGCAGATTGTTTTTCGGGAGTGGGCTGCCGGGTCCTTCTCCCAAGCCTACCGCACCTGGTGTTCCTAGGTGGTCCCTCATCCAAGTACTAAGCAGGCCCAACCCTGCTTAGCTTTCGAGATCTGACGGGATCAGATGCCAGGGTGGTATGGCTACAGGCTCAAGCAAGTCAAGGGGCAGCACTGTAATGAGGGCTATACCACATACTCTAATATTTATAATTCGGAACCACTAAAAACTACGTTCAAACTTTCAGGGCCACACAAAGCCACAAACACCAGAAAAACACTCTACCCTCAGCACTGACAGCAAGGAACTGAAAAGAAAGTAAGCAAGAAGAGTCTAAGCCATGGCTTTGGGAAGATCTACTTTCTACAGAGGAGTAATGAAGAACGGCTCTGCCACAGGAAATAAAGTAAGCTTATCAATCAGAACCCACAGTTCTAGGGCACATGGTACTCAGGAGAAGAACCAAGAACTTCTTAGGAGTAGATGAGGGACTGCTCTCACAGCTGGCTGCTTTTATGTTGTGGTTTGTATTTTCTTTTCCAGAACGTATATTATTTCATATTAAAAGAATAAATAATTAAAGCTGGGCATGGTGGCGCACGCCTGTAATCCCAGCGGCTCGGGAGGTGGAGGCAGGAGGATCACAAGCTCGAGAGCAGAGGCAGTCTGCATAACTTAACGAGACCCTGTCTCAAAAAAAAAAAAAAAGAAAAAAGAAAAAAAAAGAATAAATAATTACAGATCTTTGTAGCCAACAATTGTTACCAATTACCAATTCCACACCAAAATTACAGTAAGTTTGAACTTACTGTAAAGCAGTTAAAGTGTGACATCTGACTACGTTTGTGGTGCCCAAAGGCATCAGGTAGTGACCCAGGGGCTGGGACCTGGAAATGACCTGAAGTGTTCTGATACCACACTAAGGCCTCTTCTCTGAAGTCGCTGATTTGGAAGGAAAGCAGAGCCTGAGCATGCCAAAGAGAAGCCTGCAGTTCCGGGAGATCTCCGCAGCCAGTACAAGGGAAAGGGCGGGGAGCCTTACCCTCGGGCCCTGGGCCCTTCACTCCCACATCAGCCACTTCTCCCAGGGCTGCACTTGTATGTAGAAGAAACAGAGATAAATAATTACATGAAACACTTTAAAAGCGTTATTCAAATTTATGGAATTGAAAAGAAGAGAATTCAAACAGTACATCTGGCTCTCTTCTGACCATGTGTCCTCAACTTTGGGGCTACTGTGTCCTATGTGACAAACAGACAGGGATCAGAAGAATTTTGCCATGTGTGACCCTCCAAAGAAAGTGATTTTTGCATACTTCTCTAGCTCTGTGCCTTAAGGAAAAACAAGTATTTTATGTCAGAAATTAAGCCCAGGAGATCTGAACTTGATTCAGGGATCTCACAGTATCTACTGCAAACGGTGAGTGAGACAGGCAGCATGCAAGCGTCCTGATCATACGGCATCACTCCCATTTTATTAAGTTTGCGTCTGTTATTTCAAGTCTGGAAATCCTCTGAAAAAAGATGCTATTTGTGACACTTAGTGACAAAAATTAGCATAGAAGAAAACCAGCTCTGAATTCTGGATTCCACAGGTGACAGTTGTACCCTACTTTTCAGGGCTCTTAATTTGTGCTCTATTTTCAGAGTGGTAAAAATGGAAAGCCATGCTCTCATGTGCCAGTAGTTGCCACGTAAATTCAGCAAGCTGAATGATAATAAATGAATTACCTTCAGGGAAATGTATATTTTTGAAAGATAAGCATGTTTAATAGAAATAGTAATGAATTACAGAGTGAGGCTGACTTGTGAACTCATATGACCCACTTCGTCAGCTAAAATTATACACCAGTGGGAAAGTGACTCAAAATCTAAAATATGATTTATATATAGTCTTTTAATGAGGACCAAGCCAACACTTACCTGTTGGATCAGATACAGGATGCCTAACTCATTCAAAATGACATCCCAGTCTCTATGGACAAATGATCTAGCACCTAGTTTCTATCTAGGTAACCTAGGGAAATGTTTAGTGAATGATCTACCATTGTAATCTTTAACAGGCAATCTCAGTACCAGCTATGTGTAAGTACCATGTTTTTCTGAGAGGATACTTAAGTGTCTCTTAAACAAACTATTAAGAGGATTTCCCTCCCTTTTTAGCTGAGAAGTCTGCTTTCTAAATACCATTTGCGTCTAGTGATTCTATTGATGTATGCATAGAGTATTTCTTTATTTCTTAGCTTTTCAGGACTCTCAGCCTTCAACATTATCTTCAAAGTTCTTCCTATACCCACCATGGCCAATGACTACAATCTATCCCCTTTCCTAGGGTGCCCCCTTCGACACTGTAGTCAGACAAAGAAGCTCAGTTTAAGATCAGATTGATTTCGGACATTAATGGTAAGAGCTTGGGCAATTTCTCTGGCCTGAAAGTCAGTTTCTGCATCTAAGTAAGAGTGGGGGAGGTATACGCTACTAATCTTGAAGAGTAGCTGTGCCGATGCACCTCACAGTACCCAGCACATGGGCTGCTACTGCTGCACACTTGCCCTCCTGCAGCAAGCACTTATTTGCATAAAGCCACAGAGAAGGTGCTAGGAGTATGAAACACCCACTCAAGAACTACACATGGTGCCCTATAAAAGGAGATCTGTACACCTGACTCCTTACATGGAAATAAACTCCAAGTAGGTGCACGATGAAGGGAGGGAGGGAAGAAGAGGGAAAGAGAAGGAAGGCCAAAAGAAGGGCCGGAGAAAAGGCAAGCAGGCATTAAAGTGCTCTAAGAAACTATGGATAATTTTTGTTTTTTCATAATTGCAGAGTGAACAAACACTTTTTAACTATGATACAAACTCAGAAGCCATACCACTGTTAGCTGTACCTGAGTATATAAAAACTTTAAATCTATTATTATAATAAAACTCACCAGGAACAAAATCAGTACCACTGAGAAAAAACATCAGTAGTTTATAATGCCAAGAGCTAGGGTCTACAGTATATAAAGAACTCCTATAAATGAACAAGGAGAAGATCAATAATCCATTGGAAAAACAGGTGAAAGAAATGAACAGTTCAAAGAAAATAGAGAAAACTTGGTAATAACCTAGTGTTGTCAACGGTGGTGGGGAAAAAGGCATTCACATATATCACTGTTGGTAAGAATGTATCCTGGTACAATTTCCATAGAAGAGAATTTGACAGTTACTTACCAAAATTAAAGTATACATACTCTTTGACCCAACTATCTCATTTCTAGGAATTTATCACAGAAAAGTAAATACACAAAAGTGCGAAATTATATATGTAAAGGATATTCACTGTAGCAATGTCTTTAATGGCAAAAGATTAGGGAACTAGTTAAATTAGTTATATCTCATCCATACAAGCAAATACTACACGATTACTATATATAAGGAAGCTCTTTCAGTACTAGTGAATAGGTCTTCAATATATATTGTTAAATTTAAAAAGCAAGATGCAAAAAACTATTTTTGCTAACATGTACATAAATAAAATGAGGCTTCTATGGAAGTCTTTATATATGAAAAGAGATCCCTTGGAATGAAACAAAAATTACTACTGCATCAAAGAAGGAAGTGCTGGTGGCTACAGACAACCATACAGCCTTTCTAACTCATCAAGCTCAATTCTAAAGAGAGAATTCAGCAAGATGGTACCACCAGGGGGAACCTGGTAACAGGGTACCCAAGGTTATGTCTCACAACTACATGTGGACACGCACTGCATTTTTCCTTTCTTCTTGTCCCAGTCATGACTTCATAGAGCTAAAAGCTTCCCACATGTCTGCCCATGCCCTTTAAACCTTTTACTCCCCACACCCTGGCATGCTGTACAGAGGTTCCCAGAGGTAGCTCAGGTTCCCAAATGTGAGGATGCAGACCGTCCAGATTACCACGGGAGAAGGTACCCTCCTCTGTAGCAGGCTCCAGGACAATCACTAAGAGGTTTCTGGTACTCCTTGTTCTAGTCTCCAGGAGGGGAAGGAAATGAGCAGGCATGAGGACAGAATACTGACAGAGGAGTCTCCCAGGAGCAAGACTTGGTTGGTGTTTCTACTTTTCCCAGGGCTGAAAATGCCTCCATTATTAGGGATGAGTCACCCTGCCTCCTGGCTACACCTTAAAATGGAAAAAGATGGATGAGCCAGGACACCTTCGTGTTAGAACACTATCCATTTAAGAGCTTTCAGTTAAACCAGCCCGAGAAGGACCCTTTGCTCACCTAGCAACCATCTGATTCTCATCGGCAGGACACCTGGGCTAAAGACAGACACTGGCAGAATGCGCAGTGGAAGCCCAAGAGCAAGGGGCAGCAAGAAGGTGGAGAGTCAATGAAGGGGCCAACACCTTCACCTCACTCAGTGAGCTCCGAGAGAACTCAAACCCAGGCTGCAGCTGGTAGGCTCCTGAGCACTCAGGTGGGGCAGGAACCCTTCTCCCGAAACATCAGCTGGACTCCCAGGCTGGACATTGACATCTATCTTAGAAGTCCAGGTGTATACAAATAATTCACAGGCAGCAAAGGAGGAAACAAGAGCCCTGACAAAAAGGAGACTCTCTGCCTTGTTGTGATGCAGGGAAGAGGGGAGAAATGAGGTCCTCCGTGTCAGGGCCCCACTTGGTGTCTAGACATGAGAGGGAAGGCTATAGGTTCTAGCAGGACACTTGCAGGGCGTCCACCTTCATCAGGAAACCTAAAACTTCCCAGAAGCAGCCAGGCCTTCTGATGAAGGCTGTGAAGTGGGCTCTGGGTTAAAACGTCCAGTGGTCTGCTTTCCTTTCCCCTCGTGTCTGCTTTAGCTCTAACCCCTTTCACTCACTGGATCTGTAGCTCTGGGCACTTAACCAAATTAGACCAACAAGCCTCGATCTCAAAAAGCTAACAACTGCTCTCCCAAAACACCAATTTCCTTTTTCCTACAACAAAGGCTTTAAAAGGGAAGATAAAGTGAAGACAGAAAGTGCATTTGTGCTGGGCAGTTTGGACCAGTTCAGGGTTTCTACAGAGCCTGCTCTCAACTGTTGTATATGCATCTTTTGCTTTAAAAAGATCAAAAGAGGTAGGGAATGTAACAATACGTACCAAAACTGAACGGTAAAGGAGCTAGCCAAAAAGGTAGAAATTTCTTAAGAATATTTTAAGCAAACATGTCAACAATACAGTGCACATGCACAAAACTGTTTCCATGGGGGTGCACAGCTGTAATCCGACCACTTGGGAGGCTAAGGCAGGGAGACTGACGTGATTTCAAGGCGAGCCTTGACTACACAGTGAATTTGAGGCCAGCCTTGGCTACACAGTGAGACTGTGCCTCAAAAAGAGTCTCCCTCTGTAATAAAATCTAGTTTTCTTCCTCTCATATTCACTTAGTACCCTCGATAAGGGCCTAAGAGTAGAAAAAGACAGAAATGGTGTTAAACCAAGCTGACTAATGAATGTGATGATTTTGGTTGTTGTTAGGTGCCACTGAGTCGTATCTGACTCATAGCAACCCTTATAGGGTTTTCAATAGCTGATTGTTTCGGGATTGCCTCGGGCGTAGATTGCCACATCTTTCTCCCATTTTTGCAGTGCTAGGAATCAAACTGGGTTTCAATGGCTGATTGTTTTGGGATTGCTTCGGGAGTGGACTGCCACGTCCTTCTTGTCCTTCTCCCATTTTTGCCGTGCTAGGAATCAAACTTGGGACCTCAGAGACTGCAGAGCGGTGCTCTACCAACTGAGCTAAATCCCAGCCCATGATGGTTTTAGCCGTGGTCAATACCATGAAGAAATACACCAGATGGGGCAACAGGTCAGAGTATAGAAGGCAGACACTGAGTTCTTTTGGAGAAGGCGCAGGGAAGGTTTCTGAGGAGGGAAGATACAAGAGCTGAATGTTAAAGAAAGTCCTCTGGGGGAGGAGCAATCTAGGGAGGGAGAAGTAGCAGCCTAAAGGCCCAGAAAGCAGGTCTGGGTGGCCACCGTAGACAGCAGTTTCCCCAGCCACAATGAGCAGGGTAGATGTTAGTTAAAAGAGTTAGTGGAAGGGGCCCAAGTAGTACAAAAGGGGAAAGCCCCTGCCATCATTTCCAGGATGCTTCCTTTGCTTAGGCTGTAAGCCAAGAACCTCCAGCCTCCTGCTGGACCTCACTTGTCCTCATTCCCAAGCCTGGACCTTTGCTGAGGTTCCTTCCAGCCAAAATTCACCTTTTTCCACAAAGTGTGTCTGAAAGCCCAGATTCTTACTTTTTTTTTTTTAAAGCAAATATTTACTGCCCACCTACTAAGCACCAGGTTTATTCTGGCTTTGAGGATACAGAGGTAAACCAGATACAGCTGTCTTCAGGGCCTCAGCAAACATTCTACACAATGGGGCAATTCTAAGGATCTATGTTCACTTGCCTTCTCATCAGACAGCCGCCTCTGACAGTAACTTAACTCTGGTGGGGGTGTGTATGCCATCACCGCCCCAGACCAGCCTGAACGCTCAAGAGGCAGGTCAATTTGCTTCCCAGAATGCCTTCCAAGTTCTGATTTATGCCTGGGGCTCCTCAAAAGTGTCCAGGGGTGGCCTGCAATTCTGTTACCGGAACCCATGAGTAATCTGTTACCTTTTCCTTTCTCTGGTCACCCCATGCCATTCATGCTTGGTCCAAGAAAGGCAGCTAATAGCTGTTTGTTAAGGCAGGAGGGGCCCGCTGTCCCAGGGGCTACTTGAGTCTCTCACCCACAGGTCTTTGCCAGCAGCACTTCCTCTCCCCAGTTCTCACTGTTGTTGTTAGGTGCCATTGAGTCATGTCTGACTCATAGCGACCCTTATAGGGTTTTCAGTGGCTATTTCGGGATTACCTCACGAGTGGATTGCCGTGTCCTTCTCCCATTTTTGCAGTGCTAGGAATGGAACTTGGGACCTCAGAGACTGCAGAGCAGTGCTCTACTAACTGAGCTAGATCCCAGCCCCCAGTGCTTAGTAATCAATAAGGCACTGTATCATAGGGTTTCTCTTTGTTTAGTTTCTGTTTTTTTTGAGATAGGCACTCACTGTGCAGTTCGGGCTGGCTTCACACCAGCTATCTCCCTGCCTTAGCATCCTGAGTGCTGCGATCACAGGTGTGGGCCCTCATGCCTGGCTCACATATCCTAAGATTTAGAAAAGTATTTCTAAGACTGGTCAGATCCACAGAATCAAAGAGGAGGACACTGGCTGGCAGGACTGTGGGAAGACATAGGTTTCAATTGAGCAAGATGAGTAAATTCTAGAGATCCACTGTGCCACTGCAGTGCACAATTAAAATTCTGTTCAGTAGATGTCCTCTTAAGTGTTCTTACTACAATAATTATACTAGAATTTACTGAGACAATTAAGTTCCATCCTTTTCAAGGCAGTTACCTGGGAAGGGCTCATTCCTGTAAAATGTTCTTGGCTCAGTCTCTGAGCTCCCCTTTCAACAGTCTGAGCCAATGGTAGGAGGCCTTTTTCAAGATCTGCAGAGACTGCTTTTTCACAACAACACTGATTTGGATGTGTAAGCAATACAATACTGGTCTAGACAGAAAATAAATTACATAGTCACACTTTTCGCTTTCGTAACACTGCCTTGTACACAATGCATTTGTGGGCCTTGCTGTCACCAAAAATATGAGACAGGTGCCCGAAGTCCTGACTCTGCCTCCAACACCCTATAGGACCTAAACAGGCTGATCACCTGCTCTGGGCCTTATGTGTGAGAGAGGCAGTGGGGCTCAATGATGCCAATTTCCTTTTGGCCCTAATATTTTATGGTGATTTTACAGAATTACTAAAATTCAGTTTTGACAAAAGAATAACTACAGAACTACTAAGGAACAAATATTAAGAAATAGTCTCAAACAGGGCATGTAATACATGTGCAGGCCTATAATTCTAGTGACTCAAGAGGTAGAGGCAGGAGGGTCATGAGTTGGAGGCCAGAGATAGCCGGTGTAACTTGTTGTTGTTAGGTGCCATGGAGTCGTGTCCAACTCATAGAGACCCTCATACAGTTTTCAATAACTAGGTCTTTCGGGATTGCCTCGGGAGTGGATTGCCATATCCTTCTCCCATTTTTGCGGTGCTGGGAATTGAACTCGGGACCTCAGAGACTGCAGGGCAGCACTCTAACAACTGAGCTAAATCCCAGCCCCTGTGTAACTTAGTGAAACCCTGACTCAAACTAAAAATTAAAAAATGGGCTGAGGGTGCAGCCCAGCACTTGCAAAGTGTGTGAGGCCTTGGGTTCAGCCCTCAAGTACAGCCAGTAACTAACTAAATAAATACATAAGTAAATAAAAAATAGTCTCTACATTTTTGTTTTTAGCCACCAAAAGGCTGACACCAATGATGCAGTAATGGAAACAAAAACCCACGGAGGAAACACTTCTGAGGTTGGAAGGAATTTTCAGAGTACTACCATGGCTCCAGAAGGGATGCAGGGCACACCTGCCCAGAGCAAAGAGCTCCTGTGCAGGAGATGAGCGCCTGAGAAGATATGGAGGAAAGGAAGGCGAAGCCACGGCAACATCAGTCAACATGAAGCACTGTACAGGATTACAGGGAAAGTTTTAGAGGAGCAACTCTTGGTACATTGACGAAAACCATTATAAAATGCAGGCTTTGATAGGTACATGGGTTTTTGTATGATCTTTTCGTTTCATTATTACAGAAGGCAGCAACCTGACATACCATGGCGTCCAGTTAATGAGTGACTTCTGCTCACAGTTTGACTCCTTGCCAACGATGAGATGGGACAGGCCTAGCGGACAGGGCCCGACAACTCATGGGCTTCTAGGCCTCATTAAGAATGTTCTTTTTCCTGAGATTGCAGGAATCTACTGATGGTTTTTAAGTGGGGAAATCTATTTACATTTCAAAAAGTCACTGCTGAGGGGAACAGAGTATGTGTGACAGATACTCAAGGCAGAACATGCTCCAGCTGAGGGGCCTGTTGGGAAGGCATTAGTCAAGGTCCATTTGGGAGACAAACCACTCTCATTATTGTAACAGGTTAAGTTTTAATAGAAAGGATAAGATCAAAATTGCTAGCTAGGTGCGAAGTGATTAACTAGTCACGGCAAGTGCAAAGGAGCGTGTGCACTAAGGCAGTACAGACATAGTAACCACCCCGGGGCTGGGTAACGAAGGGAGGAGGTTTTGAGGAAGGGCCATGTACCTCTGAGCAGAGGACTTTGGTCTAGTGCCACCACTTCAGAGGGTGCCATTAAGCTGATCCTGTAAGTAGAAAAAACTAGACAATGGATTCAGCTGCTGGTATAGACCTGTTGCTGTTGGGGCAAAGAAAAATTGCTCAAGTGCCCCCACAGGTACAGGAAGAAGCCCGGAAGCAGCAAGTTCCTTCTTCCTTCTCTGGCCATGCAGTTACCACCTCACACCCACTCCTGGCACTAACAAAAAGTCAGGTAGCGATCAGCTTCAACATCAGCACACACAGCAGAGAGCGGTGGGCTTGGAGCTGAGAAACAAATGTTTAATAACTGATAAACCACAAAACATGTGCATAACAAGATTTCTACCAGCTACTATTCTTTTCCAATATAACCAAATGGCTCACCAACCAAATGTATCAAAACAAGGAAAGTGCCAGGCACTGTGACACACCCCTGTAACCCCAATGACTTGGAACGCTGAGGCAGGAGGATCTCAAGTTCAAGGCCAGAGGCACTCTGCATAACTTAAGAGAGACCATGTCTCAAAGATTAAAATTAAAATTAAAATTAAAAGAGGGGGCTAGGGGTGCAGCTCAGTGGCAGAGCACTTGCCTGGCATGTCCAAAGCCCTGGATTCAATCCCCCAGTACTGTGAGAAAAAAAATAATCTAGGAAAACAGTGACCATAAGATATATCAGTATTTTATATGCCACTAAGAAAAACTACTGCTAATTAAACTGACTTAATGCCAAGTCTCCATGAACTGTAAGATATATCCTTATTTCATGGATGTTAAAAGGTGAAGGAAAAAATAGCTAACTATTCCTTAGTAGAAGGGTGGAGTTTAGCTCAGTTGGTAGAGGGCTGCTCTGTGCCGAGGCCCTGGGTACGAAAAAATGGGAGAAGGCAAAACAGGAGAAGGTGTGGCAATCCACTCCCAAAACAATCCCCAAAACAATCATCCATTGAAAACCCTATGAATAGCAGAGAAGTACTGACAGTGTGCCGGGCATAGCACAGTGTCCCAGAGAGAGCAATTCATTCTGTTGTATATAGGGGTCACTATGAGTGAGATCCAATTTGATGGCACCTAACAATAACAACATTCCTTAGTAACCTGTCAAATTTAACCAAAACAATTTCTATAGAAAACTGTTACTAAAGTAAATACCCGGATAAGAGGAAAATATTAGAACTAGAAGTGTTGGTCAGTAAGCACAGAACATGTGCCTACTATGTGTGAGTATGTGGGCTTGATCCCCAGAACCAAAAAAAGAAAGAGCGAGCGAGTACGTGTAAGCAAGAGAGACAGACAGGCAGAAAGAGGGGGCGGGAAGGGGGGAAGAAATACTGAAAACTAAGAGCTCCAAATAAAGTCACTTTATTCTTTTTTTTAACTTCCTATGTTGAGAAAATTGTACATACACGTGCAATTGGTTTATTTTTGCGATGGGGGGGCCTGAGGGCCTCACACATATTTTGCAAGCACTCTACCACTGACTGGGCTGCATCCCCGCACCCACTCCTTCGTTTTAAAATCTTGAGAGGGTCTCACTAAATTATACAGGCTGCCTCTGGCCTCAAACTTGTGATCCTCATGCCTCCACCTCCCAACCTGCTGGGATTACAGGTGAGAGTGACCGCACCAGGTACACATGCAGTTTTAAGAAACACTACAGAGTCAGGTGAGGCAGCACACACCTATAATACCAGTGACTCAATAGTCTGAAGGCAAGAGAATCATGAGTTCAAGGCCAGGGAAAGCCTGCACAATTTGGCAGAACTCTGCCTCAAAAAAAAAAAAATTTAAAAAATAAATAAATAAATAAATAAATAAATAAATAAAAATAGGGGCTAGTGGTGCCACTCAGTAGCAGAGCACTTGCCTACTATGTGGGACTGCCCTGGATTCAACCCTCCAGTACCAGGGAAAAACCGACTACACGGATATCCTGAATAACCTTTCCCTAGGTTCTCCCAATGGTGATATCTTATACTAATTATAACATCACAACCAGAACACTGATGTTGACAAAACCCACCAACCTTATTCAGCTTTCACTAGTTATACACACACTCACTGGTGTGGGGTCATGTATATTCCGTATCGTCTCAAATCTAATTTGTACTCTTTCGATAGTTTTAGAGGGCTACAAAACCAGAGGGGGTTGAGGTTTAGGTCAGTTGGTAGAGTGCTGCTCTGCACTTTCTGAGGACCTGGATTTGATCCCCAGCACCGCGAAAACGGGAGAAGGATGTGGCAGTCCACTCACTCCGGAAACAATCAGCTATTGAAACGCTATGAGGGTTGCTATGAGTAGTATTCGACTTGAGGGCGCCTAACAACAACAACAACAAAATCAGATGTTGAAAGGATGGGAATTAGAAAATATACAGTATTTCATTCTATGTGTTTTGTCATATGCAGATCCATGTAAATAACATATTAATCAACATACAGAACAGTTTTATCACAAGGATCCCTCATGCTACCCTTTTACAGACAGTCATCTCTCTTCCCAATACTTGCTCACCTTTTTTTTTTTTAAGGAAAAGAGTTTACCTTATTCTATCATTACTTATCATATGGATCCCTGCCTTCTTTTTTCCATATGACTAGTGATTAACAAACAGGGCTGGGATTTAGCTCAGTTGGTAGAGCACTGTGCTGCAGTCTCTGAGGTCCCAAGTTCAATTCCCAGTACTGCAAAAATGGGAGAAGGACCTGGCAATCCACCCCCTAGGCAATCCCAAAACAGTCAGCCATTGAAAACCCTATGAAGGTCGCTATGAGTCCGATACTGACTCGACAACACCTAACAAACAAACAAAGTGATTAACGAACAAGATATCTCACTTAGCTTTGGACTATTTCTATATAGCAACGCATTGTAAAGTGGATAAAGACTACTCCATATATGAGGAAACCTTACTTTTGAAATAGGAGAAGGCATCTTTCCGAACCCTGAATTTCTTACCTGTGTGATCACTGCACCCCACAGGCCCTCTCAAGAGCCCCTCATCTCCAGCTGCACCACTGCAGCACTGCCTGCTGGCTGCTTTCTATCACTGTGGCTGTGTTACCCTGGTTATCTCTCTTGGTCCAGTTTTGCCACCCTCTGATAGGTTTTCCACAGAGCAGCCAGAGTGATCTCTGTAAAAATGAAATCCACACAAGTCATTTGCTTCCTCAAGATCCCTCATGCTGGGCGCAGTGGCTCCTGCCTGCAAGATCTGTGACTCAAGAGGTAGAGGTAGGAGAATCATGAGTTCAAGGGCAGAGGCAGCCTGCACAACTTAGCAGGACTTTGTCTCAAGATAAAAATGACCAGTGTAGAGGGATAAAGGGGGAGAGAACATTCTCAATGTAAACGATTCAACTTCATGAGTACATGGGAAAATACGGGAACAAACCCAAATATGCATATGAGTTTTACTACATTTAGTCAAAAGGTTCCATAAATCTTGTAAGTTGATTAACAGTGTAACCAAAAGCGATGTAATAGTTGCATAATGGAAACAGCCAATGCTGTATTACTCTGTACCCCAACAACATTTACCAACACAGGGAGAAAAAAATAAAAATAAATAGATAAAAAATGGGCTAGGGGTTGTTGTTGTTAGGTGCCGTCGAGTCGGTATCCGACTCATAACGACCCTCAGAGGGTTTTCAATGGCAGACTGTTTCGGGATTGCCTTGGGAGTGGATTGCCAGGCCCTTCTCCCATTTTTGCGGTGCTGGGAATCGAACTTAGGGCCTCAGAGATTGCAGCGCAGCGCTCTACCCACTGAGCTAAATCCCAGCCTGGGCTAGGGGTACAGCCCTGAAAAGTACATGTGAGGCCCTGAATTCAGCCCCCTAGTACCATAAAAACAAAGCAAATAAAACAAAACTTCATGGCTTCCCATGGTTTTCCCAATTGAGTCTCCTCTCCTTGGCCTGCAACACCAGGCTCTTTTTCTTTCTTTCTTTTTTTTTTTTTCGTTAGAGTATAGATTTATTAAATATAGGACACCTTTAAGGAATAATTACAGAGAAAACTGAGGCATTCAAAGAAGCTTGGGTAGCTCTGCAAAAGAACTTGGAAAAACCTGCGTTCCCTGGGTGAATTGGCATAAGGATGTCTCTACTCCCCAGGGGAGGGTAAAGAAGCCAGAGAACAGGAGAGTTAAGCAAACTTTTAGACAGGAACAGGCCTTGGACAGACAAGATGGCAGGGAGGAGAGGCAAGGAGGGGAGTAGAGTGGAGGGGAGGTCAGGAAAGAGGAATAGGGGTGGGGAATGGAGAGAGGTTGTGGGAGAAGAGCAGAAGAAAAGGGAGTGGGTATGTTTCCCTCTAGTTTTATTCAAACTAGGGAGCGCCCAGTGTGACATCAGCCCTGGACTTGTGATGTGGGCCTTGTTGTTGTTAGGTGCTGTTGAGTCGTGTCTGACTCATAGCTACCCTCATAGGATTTTCAACGACAGATTGTTTCGGAATTGCCTTGGGAGTGGGTTACCACATCCTTCTCCCATTTTTGTGGTGCTGGGAATCGAACTCGGGACCTCAGAGACTGTAGAGCGGCGCTCTACCAACTGAGCTAAACCCCAGCCCACTAGTTGATGTGGGCCTAGGGTCTTTGTTTTGTAAATGGCTCAAGGGCTTGGGTTGGGTGTGGAGTCCACATGAAAACGTCCTTCCAATGTCCTTAGAGACCCATGTGGCTTCTTCATCATGCTGGAACAGCAAGAGCTGTGTTCAGTCCTCTTTTCCTCCATATCACCTGCTCATGGCTAAGCTAACCTGCCTATCATTCCCCCCTTTTAAGAGGTGGGGACCCTGAAATCACTTAGCAAGTGGGCAATGGTTCGTTCTGGCTACTTCCGGCTGAGAAGGGTCATAGAGGGGTTTGGGGTCCCCACCCTTGTTGACTTCCAGGCTCAGGAGGGTGGTCAAGGGGACTCAGGTGAACACGAGGCTCTTCATGGCCTGGCAACCACCGCTCTGCGGCCCCATTCAGGTCAAGTCAGAAAGGCACTGGGCATCGGCTTCCTCTGGGTCTTTGCTTACCAGACTCAAGATGCTGCTGCCTCAGTGAAAACCTTCCTGCTGGCCTTTCACCACAGGATTGGTGCCCCTTCACCACGCTCTCGTTTTTACTGTGGTAAAATATATACTACATGAAATCTACCATTCTACCTTTTTATTTTTCAATGTGCACTTCAGTGGCATTGGGACAGTCATTCCTTGGTGTTTGGGGAATGGCTTCAGGACTCTACTCAAATACCAAAAACCGAGGATGGGCAAGTCACTTATATAAGATTTGCATTTCATATTAGTATTTGCATATGATCTACGCACACCTTCTTGCACACTTTAAGTAATCTCTAGGCCACTTAAAATATCTAACATGTAAGTACTCTACCATTGAACCGCATCCCCAGTCCTTTTTTTGACTTTTCATTTTGAAATGGTCTCACTCAGTGACACAGGCTGCTTCCAACCTCATACTTGGGATCCTCCTGCGTCCCTGGGATTACAGGTGTACACCCGGTATTTGGCTCAAAAGTTCTTTATCAGACCTGAGAAATCAGGACGGTGAACAATTAGTAGTCAAATCCCCAAACAAGCCAATGTTAGCTGGCAGGACAAGGTAATTCCTTCTGCTTTAACCTTTTATTTTTTCCTTTGGTATTTGGAGGTTGAACCCAGGGCTTCATGCATGCTTTGCAAGCACTCTACCACTGAGCTGCACTCCTAGCCCATTTTTCATTTTTTATGTTGACATAGGTCTGGCTAAGTTATGCAGGCTGCCTTTAGCCTCCAACCTGCAATCCTCCTGCGTGGCTAGCATTACTGGCATGAGCCACGGTGCCCACCTGCTTTAACTTTTACAAGGAAAGTAGCTTTAAAACAACTCATCTGCTTTTTCTTCTGTTTCTGCCTCCTCTGTCCTCTGCTTAGCTTATCTCAACATTCTATTTTATGGAATAAGGTGTTGACGATTCTAGACTCACAAATAAAAGCCTTTAAACTACACTTTTTTCTTTTTTTTCCCAGACAAGGCCTCACTATGTGCCCAGGCTTACCTCAAACCCATGAGCCTCCTAATTGTGCCTTCCAAGTGCTGGGACTACAGGTTGCTCCCCCACAATAGCATAATTTTATCTTTTGACAGTTCTGGTGACAAGGGGACTGGAAAGACGATGATCATGGCTCTGGAAACCCTGCGGGGAAGCACGGGAGGTGCCATTGGGCCCTTCTAAGTGAGGTCTTCCTTATGGAGTCCAGAGTCAGGCCTAGGAGGCCTGACTCAGCTGTTGTTGCCCTGGGTCCCCTGAACTCTGTGGCTTTCAAATCCAGGATCAGTTTGTGTTATAAGAGAGCATTTGACCTTAGAGAGGGTCCCAAGGGCTAGTTTATCCTGGGACAGGGAACTGGGCCTTTGAGTTTGCAGTGCCTGACAAGTCATCGGCAAGAGCTCCCCCTTTACCAGCTGCAGTAAACCTGGGTACGTGAGATAGGAAGACTGCAAGTTCGAGGCCAGCCTGGACTATACAGTGAGACCCTGTCTCAAAAAACAAAACTAAACAAACAAAAAACCTTGCAGTAAGTGGTTATTCCCACAGGAGGCAAATTTCTGCCTTAGGAATTTCCAGGTTTTTGTGTGCTACCTTCTTTTTCTTACATGCTTAGGTAAAGAGGCCTCAGGTGTCTGGGTCAGACAGAAATTGGGATATTACTGGTCAAGGGAATCTCAGAACCAAAGCCAGTCTGAGCACATTAAGAGCTACTTGAGAGAAGACCACCATCACTAAAAAAAGAAAAAAAGATTCTGTGTTAGGATAAGCTTGATCTCTAAATGGGCTAATTGACTTTAGGTCACCACCAGCATCACGAAAGTGGCCATGCAATAAGGTACACTGCAAAAGCATTACATGACCCAATCCTGTGGCATCTGCTAGTAAGGCTTTAATCGCTGAGAGACCCAAGGTTCAAAAATGGTATCTTTAATTTCTTAAGAACTGAGCACTCCAACTTCCAGATATACCTGCCTTTTATATGTCTAAATATTAGGCCCCAAAACTGCAAATATTTACAAAAGTTGCAAAATCTTACTAAAGATCACTTAAAATTATAATTAATTAAATTTTAAAGTTAAACCGAGCAAAGTGGTGCACACCTGTAATCCCAGCAACTTGGGGGGCAGAGGTAGGAGGATGGCAAGTTCAAGACCAGAGGCAGTCTGTGTAATTTAGTGTGACCCTGTCTCAAAAAGTAAAAAAATGGGCTGAGGGTGCAGCTCAGTGGTACAGCACTCGCAAAGCAGGCATGCGCAAGGCCCTGGGTTCAACCCCCAATACCACACACACACAAAATGTTTTAATTAATTAACAATTAAAATTAAAAATTATACAGAATATTCTTGAATAACACTGCACTTCAGAGTGAGTCCTTCCCTCCCATAGACAGCTACCTTCTTTCCTGTTTGTCTTGGCTCTTTTTGTCAGGAGAACTTAACTTGATGGTCCATCTGCTGGGGATAAACTGGTTATTATGTCCTTGGGTGCAAGTGGCCAACCAAAAGGCTGGGAATCCCAAGAATATAGCTGAATGGAAATGGATGTTGCACCCCATTTGAGGCTAATGCACCATGGCCAGCCAGAAATGGGGTGCAGCCCACATTTGTCTAGTACACTAACTGTTACCAGTTCTCAAGGGCACCAAGTCTCTCTCTTGTTTAAGGACTAAAGTGAATTGGTTTCTTCAACCCTCACACTTGACCATTTTGTCATAACCAGGCTTCCTAGTGGGCTGGGATTTAGCTCAGTTGGTAGAGCGCAGTCTCTGAGGTCCTCGGTTCGATTCCTAGCACCGCAAAAATGGGAGAAGGACATAGCAATCCAATCCCAAGGCAATCCCAAAACAATTAGTCACTGAAAAGATGGCACCTAACAACAACAACAACGCCTCAATAGTGAGTTTTCCACATTGTTTTGTGAGGTAAAGGTTTAGCGTTTTTCAATTGCTAACTCGATGACTCCCATGTCTGGACAGGCTTGGAAGAAATGAAAGCTAGTTTTACTTATTTCAGTTTGACTAGTAACTATGATTTCAATAAAAAGGGGCAGGTATGACCTATCATTAAACCTTTCATAGTGGAGAATTGGGTGGGAAAGCAAATGTACTAAAAGTAGGGCTGTCCCAAGAACAGGCTGCAATTGACTTTGACTAGAATAAACTGGACTCTTTTTGTCAACTACTCACATTCTGAAGTCTTATCAACAGGAGATTGTTGTTGTAATTAGGTGCCGTCAAATCATGTTTAACTCATGGCAACCCCACGTACAACAGAATGAAACACTCTCTGTCATTGTGCCATGCCCAGCACTACTGGGAGTGCTTCTCTGCTATTCACAGAGTTTTCAATGGCAGATCATTTTTGGAGTGGATTGCCACGTCCTTCTCCCTAGCCTGGAGCACCTCGTATTCCCTGGCGGCCTCCCATCCAAAGACTAACCAGGCCAACCCTGCTTAGCTTCCAAGATCAGGCGGGATTGGATGCTAGGGTGCTATGGCTGCAGACAACAGGAGATAAGGGACAGTAAAATTAAATGGCTGACATGTTGAAAGAGAATCTAGTGTGGCAAACAGTTTCCATCTGGCTCAATTACTTAGATGCCAAGAAAAAATAAAATGAACAGGAGACAGGCATATTGTTGCCTCGATAAAAATGTGAATAAGCTTTCACATGCCACTAAAATCCTCTATAGCCAGCTCTTGAGACACACTGTCTTGTCTACAGTGGCAGAAGCTGCCTCAGTGCCTAAGTCATGGTACAAACAAAGACAACCAGGCCTTTCCTTTCCCGATTTCAAGCATCTCTCTTGTACAAAGAATTCAAAACATTTTAAAAATAAGTATTTGGTGCTTGAGTTACTTTTCGGATGGAGACAATATTTCTGTTATTTTTTCATTCTTGAAAACAATAAAATTTATAGGGTAATTTTGACACACTTTTTAAAATTAAATACTTAATACATATATACAAAAGAACTCCATGTCTACCACTCCGCTTAAGGATCAGAACATTTCCAATACTGAGAAGTCCTGGTACAGTCAGTTTTTGATATTCTACAGGAGCTAACCATCCCCTCACCTGAATGCTTAGTGTCCCCCCTTGACTTACCAGGTAATGCTTTGTACCTAAACAATATTTCAGTTTTATGTTTTGGAAACATAAAATAATATATCAGTTTTATGTTTTGGAACTTTATAAATGGAAGTATACTACTGTCTTCCATGATTTGCTTTTTTCGCCCAGTGCTATCTGTGTTCCTGAAGTTCACTTACACTGAGGCATTAAGCTATAGTTCACTTGTGCAAACTGTAAATAAAAGAGTACCACAAGGTACTTATCCATTCTCTCTCTGATGCACATTTAGCTTTCCAATTTTTACCACTACAAGCCACGTTGCTATAAATATCATAGTGCATGTCCCCTGTATGTGACTACATACATGAATTCTCCTGTGGGGTAGGTAAATGGGCTGAAATGCCTGGGTCACAGGATGTTCTTGTTTTCCAACTTTACTGAATATTGCTACTCTGCTTTCCAAAGTGCTTACAACAATTTATATTCCCACCAGAAGAGTATAAGCTTTCACTGCTCCAAGTCTGTAAATAAAACTTGGTATTTTAAATTTTTCTAATTTTTTCCAATTTGATGTGTATAAAAAGGTATCTTCTTGTAGTTTAACTATCATTTCTTTGGTTACTAATTAAGTTAGATCCTCTCCCCACGCCCAGTTTATTGGTCATTTGGATTTCTTTCACTGTGAAATTCCTATTTGTTTCTTTTGTCTATTTTTTCTACTAGATTTTTCTGATTGAGTTCTTTACTGTATTTTAGATACAAATCCTTTGTTGACGGTATGTGCTGAAAATCTTTTTCTCCTAGTTTCTCTATCACTTTCATGATGGTGTCATTTGGTGAATGTAAGTCTTAATTATAATGAGCATGAATGTCTCCACATCTTTCATTCCTGTTTTTATGTGTGTTTTCCCCCCTTCTTTTGTGCAGTACTAGGGGGTTGAACCCAGGGCCTTGCACATGCTAGGTAAGGGCTGCACCCCCACCCCTTTACAAAATTTTTAAATTTTGAGACAGGGTCTCAGTTGTGCAGGCTGCCTCTGGCATCTCCCAAATTGCTGGGATTACAGGCATATGTCACAGTGCCTGGAGGAGCTGTTTTGCTGTTACTATATTTAAATAATCCCAGCTCCACGGTTTCCTGTATTCATTTCTAGAAATTAAGATTTTTCATATCTATGTGTATCTACTTGCTGTTTATTTTTGCATAAGGTGTCTGATCTGATTCTTACATTCAGAGGAAGCCATTCATGTGATGATGGAGGCAGAAACTGAAGTGATGCTGCTATTAAGCCAAGGAACACCAAGGGCTGTCAGCAAACAGCAGAAGCCAGGAAGATGAGACTGATTCTTCCCCACACCCGTCAGAGGAAGCATGATTTTGGACTTCTAGCCTCCAAAACTATGTGAAAATAAAGTTTGGATGTTTTATGCCATCCCGTTTGTGGTATTTTGTATAGCAGTCAAAAGAGATGAATACAATCTACTTGGAGTAGTTCCATCCTTTGTTAGAAAGTCCATTATTTCCCACTCCCGATCTGTAGTGTCAACTGTCACCTCTCCTCACGGCCCAGTAGGGCCAGTTCTGTCATAAAGCAAGATTCCATACACACATGGTGGGTGGAGTCTAGGCTTTGGACTGTGATCCACTGATCCATCACAGCACACTGCCTTTGTTACTGCAGCTTTAAGCTAAAACATCTAGTAGGTTAAGTCCTCCTGCTTATTGTTCACGGCTCTTTTTCACTCTCGCATAAATCCTTATCAAGTTTTAACACCTTATCAAGTTTTAGGAAGGTTGTTGGGATTTTTATCAGAATTGCTTTAGATTTATTTACTGTTTTGAGCAGAAGTGACATCTTTAAATTACTGAGACTTCTTTATCTGTAAACATTACAGAGTTCTGTCTGTTTAGATTTAAACTGAATGTTTTCTAATATGTTCCATATTCTTCCATGGAGGTCTTATAAGGTTTAATCCTGAACTCCTTATATGCTCTTTCTGCAGTAATGCTATCTCTAAAAATTACATTCTTAAAAACAGAACCAACCAGGTGCCATGGCACATGCCTGTAGTCCCAACTACTGAGGAGGCTAAGGCAGGATAGTGAGTTTAAGGCCAGAGGCAGCCTAGACAACTTTAGTGAGATGCTGGCTCAAAATAAAAAATTAAAAAACAGGGGCTGGGATGCAGTTTAGTGGTAGAACCCTTGTTTAGCACAGGCAAGGCCTCGGATTCAACCGCCTAGTACTGTGCATACATACACACACAATCCACAGAGAATCATTTACATAAAAAAGGTGAAATTCTGCTGACCTAAAAAAGATGAAACTCTGCTTACTCACTTCTGCTCAGTAACCTCCTGAGTGGGCAACTCACACAGAAGTCAAAGCTTTTTATTTTCTTTGAGACAGAGTCTTGCCTATATGACTGGCTTTACACTTGTGATCCTCCTGCCTCCACCTCCCCAAGTGCTATGAATACATCCATCTGCCACCATGCCTGGCCTGGAGGTCAAACATTTTAATAACCGTATAAATACCTAGCATTTCTGTGCTTGTTATGTGCTTGGCATTGACCTAAATGTGTAAACCCCATAAACCAAGGTAAATTCTGTTAATCTCATTCTACAGTTGAGAGAAAACTAAAGACTCAATTAAAGGACTAAAGACCCAAGAAGGTTGCTCTAGAAGTACAAGTCAGTGCTGGGTTCCCCTGCATAATTTCTTAAATACTATTCTGCGCTGCAGTCTCTGAGGTCCTGAGTTCAATTCCCAGCACCGCAAAAATGGGAGAAGGACCTGGCAATCCACTCCCAACACAATCCCGAAACAGCCATTGAAAACCCTATGAGGGTCACTATGAGTTGGATACCAACTGGATGGCACCTAACAACAAACAACAAAATTCTGTTGATTGCCCCTTTGTTGTGACAGGTAACAAAAATAAAATTTACCTTACCTTCAAAACTCAAGATGGCCATACACAGTGGTGCACACCTGTAGCCCAGGATACCTGGGAGGCTGAGGAAAGAGGATCACTTGAGCCCATGAGTTCAAGACTAGCCTGGGCAACATACTGACATTCTCAAAAAAAAAAAAAAAAAAAAAAGGGTCCAACAATACCTTCCTAATAATCAAACTCTTTATTGGATGTTCAAATTTACTTGGTGGGTTATCCCAATCAAAATAGTACTAATCTTGCATTTGTGAGTTAAAATGTACTTTTCTGATTTAGAATAAAATGCTCTCTACAGATGATCAATATTCACATTTTTTTAAATGGTGAGATAATGTAGTAAATAGAGAATGTCACAAAACCAGTATTTCTGGGCTGGAGGTATAGGTTAGTGACAGAGTACACGCCTAGCTTGTGTAAGGCCTTGGGTACTGTCCCCAGCACCATAAAACAAAAAACTAATTATGTCTGTTTCTAACAATGATCATTTCTGGGTAATTTTTCAATATTTTTTTTAAAGCTCAATGTTTAACTGTCAATTTTTGAATTAATGACTCTCTTTCAAGATTGAACAATGGACCCCACCTGGTTCCCAAAGCTTCTAGTTTGCTGACTATCACTGCCTTTGTGGGAAAACTAACATTTGATTGCTCTAGTCATTTATCATGGGCTGGGATTTAGCTCAGTTGGTAGAGCGCTGCGCTGCAGTCTCTGAGGTCCCAAGTTCAATTCCCAGCACTGCAAAAATGGGAGAAGGGCCTAGCAATCCACTCTCAAGGCAATCCCGAAACAGTCAGCCATTGAAAACCCTATGAGGGTTGCTATGGGTTGGATACCGACTCGACAGCACCTAACAACAAGTCATTTATCAGTGATTATATTAATAGACTACTTAAATTCTTTTTAAATAAAGAAGCCACAGGATCAGTATTTCCAGAGGATCAGTAATTCTCTGACTTAGTCAATACCAAGGAATTGTTTCCCATATTGGAACAAAAAACCTTGGTTTCACCTTATAGTAATAAACAATCTGTGGACACCATTTATCTAATTACATTTGTCTATTTACTACCTCACTACAAATACCAAACTTCTACTAAGTGCCAGGGGTAGGGTAGTGTACAAAATCAGACAAAAGATCCTAATGATTTCTTCTATGACAAAAAGACAACCAATGGGAAAAACAGGGACTCAACAACAGGTGATCTGCTTATCAGATCCTATCTGTTGAATACACCTGAAATTAACATTGTTGTCAAAAATGAATGGTTGTTGTTGTTGTTAGGTGCCGATGAGTTGGTGCCTGACTCATAGTGACCCTACGCACAACAGGAGAAACACTACCACCCTGCTTCTCTGCTATTCATAGGGTTTTCAATGGCTGGTTGTTTTTTGGGAGTGGGTTGCCAGGTCCTTCTCCCAAGCCTACAGCACCTGGTGTTCCCAGATGGTCTCCCATCCAAGCACTAAACCAGGTCCGACCTTGCTTAGCTTCCGAGATCTGATGGGATTTAATGCCACAGTGGTATGGCTGCAGGCAAAATTAATGGTATGCTGAGCAAAGTGTACATGGTTGTACACAACACATGGTTATACACTGCTTTCAAAATGGTGCTGAAAGAATTGTCAATAAATGATATTGCTGTGTAGTAATACAAAAATGCATCATACTTTCAAAACAATAATGTAACAGTTCTTAACACTAATTTCACTGGACAAATGAAAATGAAGGTTAAAAATCAACTTCATTTTTCTTGTGGCATTTTAGTGAACTGATGGTATCCCTGCAAAAACTAAGTAATGGGCAACTTATTAAAAATAGAAAAAGCAGCAGCAGCAGCCATGCTGCCACTACCACCAGAAGAGAACAATAGCAGGTGATGTAAGCACAGTGGAGCTTCTTGATAGCCACAGGCACCTCTGTAGTTACCAGAATCAACTCTTCTCACAGATGAGCATCATCAATGTGGCCAGGCAGCCCCCTGGGTGGGTTACACATGTTATCGTTTAGAAATACATCATGCTTACAAATAGTGGTGCAGACATTAAAACCCAACTTTCCCAAACTGCTTTGCAACACAAAATTTATTCTGGTCAGCTGCTTGTTAGCATTTTCTGAATACAGTGGGACAGAGGAAACAAAAAGGTAGGATGATGGCCAGGAAACCACACAGTCCTGGGGTCTGGAAGTCTCTGGGAACCAATGTGGTAGTGGGTGAATCTGGAGTAACTGGCCTGGCCACTGGCCACAACATCTCCACAAGGGAAAGAATTGAGCCTGCATGCCCAGTTTACCCTACTGGTCCATGAACAAATGCCAGACTCTTCCATTACCAATGACTGACCAAAATTCCCAAGTACGTACATAAAAAGTCTCTGACCCCATATCTTCTCCTCTTATAACTAAGCAACAGAGAACCCACAATCTAAACACAATACAGATGGCTTATGAAGTACAAAAGAGAAAATACTCAAATCTTCTAAAAACTTCAAGAGCTGTGACAACATAGAAAGAATCAGTTAAACCAGGCACAGTGGCACACACCTATAATCCTAGTGACTTAGGAGGCAGAGGCAGGAGGATTGCAAGGTTGAGGCCACTTAGGGAGACATGGTCTCAAGATAAAAAAATAAAAAAGGGGCTGGTAGGTGGAGCTCAGTCAAAGAGTGCTTGTAAAGTATGTGTGAGGCCCTAGGTTTAGCCTGCCAATACCACAAATATACAAACAACAACAATAACAACAAAAGTTAAACTCAGGAGGCTAAGGCAAGAGAATCACGAATTCAGGGGCCAATCTGGGCTATAAAACCAGCCACAGGTCAGGTTAGGCTACTGAGTGAGACTCTGTCACAAATAAACTAATTAGAGTTAAGTATTTCGCTCAAATCACTGCATCATAAAATGTTTCTTCCTCCTTCTCTTTCTCGTTTATTTCCTTTCTTTTTCTTTGGATTCCCTTTTCTTTACTAAGAGGCAAACAGCAGTGAGATGTACAGGCCTGCAGAAGCATCATGATGGTATCTGGACAGAGAGATGGAAAGAAGGAAAACCGAGGAAGGAAAGAAAGTAAGAGCCACCTTACAAAGGGCAATAGAAGACAAGCGAGAGGACCAAGTGCTGGCTTCTATCCTCCACCTGTGACTAATAGCCTTCCTGGATTCTAGAAAAGATAAGGCTAAAGTCTACAGCAACTTCTGAAGGTACTTCTCAGCTGCACCTGTGATGTAGCAGGAAATGAAAAACAAAACAAAATTGGCAGAAGCACAGGGCCTCACCACACGGGGCTGTTCTGCTGACTGAAGCTAAGGCTGAATAAAGAAAGAAGATCCTGGGTCTCAAAATTTTACCTTAAACATAGAACTTCCTGCAACTAAAGGCCAGGCAGGCGGCTCACTGGTAGAGGACTTGCCTAGCATGCCCGAGGCACGGCCTCAATTGCAAGCACCACAAAAAACACATAAAAAAAAACAATTTCTTGTACTTGTAAAGCATTAACAGAAGTGGTACTTATTAACGTAATCAAAGAATGTCTTCCCGACTGTATTTTACCATACAACTAAACATCTTTGCATTTACGTGACATACCCGCAAGAGATTAAAGTTGTAGCAGGAAAGAATATTCTCATGAAGCTGACTTCTGCTGTGGAACAGCAAATGGTAGGACATGGACTGACGGAAAGAAGAAGGTGGATCATCCAGCCAGAAGCAACCCTGATGGGAATCCATTAAGGAGGCAAGCCAGACCGTGGGCAGGAAGGAAACCTGGCATGCTATGACATGGGAGGTCTTTGTGATGCACTAGTGTGTCCTGGCACCTGGTTGGAGACAGCACCAACAGTTTAGGACCAAAAACCATGGGTTTTATATTGAGCTACTGGTCCTATTTGTCAAACCACACGTTGTTTGTTGTCCTTAGGTGCCGTCCAATCAGGTCTGACTCAGATGGACCCTATGTACAACAGAGGAAAACCACACGCCATCGTCAGTAATTAGTTGTCTCTACTAAAATCAACAACGCAGACTGATCATCAGTGGCCAGCACTTTTTTTTAGCAAAACCTGCTGGTAAGACAATGCCAACCTACAAAGCTGAAGCCCACACAACAAAGAACTTGGCCTCATCACAGTCTAAGACAAAGGCCTGAAGTCCTTCTCACTGAACGGCAAATGTGTATGTGGAGGGAGGGGGACAGAAGCAATGTTGATGGGCTACAACTTTTGAGATACACAGCAGTACAGACACTCCAATGAATGATCTGAAGAACAGAGCTCCGTCCCATCTGTAATTATACTTGGCATTCAGTCCACTCCAGTCCTTACCAGCAGACACTGTACAATTGGACCCCTTCAATATGTCTTCAAAGACAAAGGGCTGATAGGTGCCATGACATGGAGGAAACACCTTACTTTTCACAAAGCTAGAAGAATTATTATCCAACACTGGGCTGAGATACAAGTTATTCACTATCTTGAGGCAAGACCTATATTAGGCTCATCTTAACAAAATAGGTTGTCTCTTTTTGACAGATTCCTTCTTGCTTTGCAGTTTTCAAGCATATCTCCTGTCCTACATTAGCTTATATTTATAGTCACAGCAGTAATGGTATATTTTCATTCCTCTACTGAGTGCAGGAAAGTCACAATCTATTTGCAATTACGTTGTTGCCGTTGTTAGGTGCCATGGAGTCAGGTCTGACTCATAGTGACCCTATGTACAACAGAAATACTCCTGGACATGGTGCCATGCCTGGCACTATGTCAGTGCTTCCCTGCTATCCATAGGGTTTCAATGGCTAATTGTTTTGAGAGTAGGCTGCCAGGTACTTCTCCCATTTTTGCAATGCTAAGGATCGAACCCAGGGCCTTAGAGAGGGCAGAGCAGCACTCTACCAACTGAGCTAAATAAACCCCTGGCCATCTGCATTTATAATTCCCTAAAAATAAGTTATTTCTTTCAAATGTGAAAGGTAGAAAGAGATAACATTCTTGGTAAAAACTCGAAATAGACAGTTGGTCATTTACAAAATAGCTCTAACAGAGGCCAAAAAAAAAAAAGGAGGTAATTTAGAGGTTTTAAAAGCCTATTCTGGTTTTAAAAGAGGGTTTGAAGCAAAGTATACGGAATATAAACATCAAATTAAAGGACTAGAATCAAACAAGCAGAAGTTAGTACCTACTCCCTTCTCTAACATTCAAAATCCATCAGGCAAAATTCTCAAAACCTCATACACAATATTTTCTTGGCTTGTTGTTATTAGGTGCTATCAAGTCGAATCTGACCCTTAGTACAGCAGAACAAAAAAGGAGGTCCCAGGGACTTTACTCCATTGCCACCATTAAGGTCGACTCTACTTTGAGGAGGTAACTCTTCCCTAGTTGTTTCATGAATGCCTTCCAGCCTGGGGGGCTCATTTTCCAGCATTGTATTTGACAGTGCTTCTCTGTTATCCATTGGGTTTTCAATGGCTAATTGTCTGGGGAGCTGTCAAGTCCTCCTCCTAGTCTATCTTAGTCTAGAAGCTCAGCTGAAAATTGTCCACCATGGGTGGTCCTGCAGGTATCTGAAATACCAGTAGCATAGCTTTTGGCATCACAGCAACATACAAACCTCCACAGCACAATAAGCTGATAGACACATGGGGGTTTTGTGGGTTATACTATATGAAACATGGTAATTTCACATATCCTAGTGAACCTAAATGTGCATTGGTACAAGGTACCACTTAGGAGTGCTCACTCCCTCTGTGCCACACACAAGTAAGGACCCTACCACCTCTGCAACCCTGACCGGTGTTGTGTTAGATGAGACTCGTAACATCTCCAACCTGCAGATACGTAAACAGAGGCCAGTGAAGTTGGGTAGATTTCACAGTTGCTAGCAGGGTTGGGGGCTGGGATTTAGCTCAGTTGGTAGAAAGCACACAAACAACAGCAGGGTTGGCGTGCAAATTTAGAGCCTAATCTACCACCACCTCCCACTGCCTCTCTCATGAGAGAAGGGAAAGTAGAGAATGATGGCACCACCAAACCACCCAAGGCCAAGTGGCTTTGGCGGGGTGGGTGTCCTCCTTTTGATGAATAATTCTGTTCTCAGGAATGCAGTGTGCTTAGCACATCACTCAATTTGACCTGCAATATACTTATTATACATGCATTCACATACATACAAAATGATTAAAAGGAGAATTTCTTCTTTGCAGTGCCAGGGATCGGATGGAGAGCCTTGCACATGGTGGGCTAGTGCTCTACCATTCAGTCCTAGCCCAAGAGGTTAAAATAAGAAGGGAAGTGGAGGATTTTAGATTTTAATTACTTTTAAAATTCCCTTTAAATTTTGAAACAACCACAAACTTGTAGAAAAGTTGGAGGAAAAGCACAAAGAACTCTATTCCAGAATCATTGAGGATAAGGTGTGTCAGTTGGATGCCTCATCACCCCATATACGTCAGTATATGTTTTCCTAAAAAACAACAACAAAACACGGTCCTGTGCTACAACACAAGCATCAATGTCACAAAATCAACACTGATTTATTCTTCAAGTCCCATTAAAGTTTTGCTACTTATCTCTGGAATGGTGTGTATAGCAAAAAGACCCAGGTCAGAATTCACTGACAGGTCTCCTTAGTCTCCTTCATCTTAGAACAGTTCTTCAGTCTTGCTTTGACTTTCCATGACCTTGAAAATTTTGAAGACCACAGCCCAGTTATTTTTCAGAATATCCCTCAAACTGGGTCTATCATTTCTTCATGATTTAATTCAGATCATACACCTTGCCAACAGTTACCAGAGAAGAAATGCAGTACTGTTTCACATTCCTAGCATGTGACATGATTTCAATTTGTCCCACTGCTGGTGATGTTCCCTTGGTTAAGGTGGCATCTGCCAGGATTACTGTGAAGTTACTTTTTCCTCTTTGTAAACAATAGATACTCTGTGGAGAGGAACTTTCAAATTTAAATAATCTATTCTTCAAAATCTGAATTTATTTATGAGTTCATGCATAGGTTTTCTTGCAAAGTAGGTGAAGTTGTAAGAGAACACTTAGTTTTCTCTTTTATTCAATGGGTTTTAACTTATGACTATCATTTCTTACGTTGTGACAATCAGTTTACCCCAGATGTGGCCAGTGGGAGCCCCTTCAAGTTCACTTCCATATCCCTTTGGCATGTTTCCATTATTCTTTGAAGGTTTCCTTGCTTTCTGATGTAAGATGTTTCACATTCACTTTTAATGTATCTTCCCTAATCCCAGTCATTCCTCCAAGAGCTTGAGGTTTCTTGTAATGGAAAATGATATATAGAAACCAAGATCTGGGCAGCTGATATGCTCATTGCTACTGGAGGTCTGCTGCTTCTAGGCACTCTGGCTTTCTATGGTAGACAGAACTAAGGCAGAGATGTAGGTATGCATGTGCGTGCACACAGATAAATAAATGTGTCAGTGCACATTTTACACTGACAATATTTCTATATTTATCAGTACTCATTAAAATCCACATACTTACACCAAGTTGGGAGCAGTGGTGCACTCCTATAATCCCAGCTACTCACAAGGCTGAGGGAGGAGGATCATGAATTCAAGGACAGAGGAAGCCTATGCAATTTATGGAGATTATGTCTCCAGGTCAGAAAATATTTAAGCCAGGTGAGGTGGCTCATGCCTGTAATCTCAGCAACTCAGGAGGCAGACGTAGGAGGATTGCAGGTTTGAGGCCAAAGGCAGTATGTGTAACTTATAGAGACCCTGTCTCAAGATAAAAAATTTAAAATGGGCTGGGGGAGGGGGGAGCTCAATTGTAGAGCACTTGCAAAGCATGTCTGAGGCCCTGGGATCAACCCCTAAGTACCACCAAAAACCCCCACCAAAACAAAAACTAAAACCTGGATTCAACCCCCTAGTACTATAAAACAAAGCAGGAAACAAACAAAATCCATGTATCCACACCAATACTACTTTTTTCTCCCCAGGGCTAAGGATCCAAGCAGGGGCCTCCGGTATGCTAGGCAAGTGCTCTACCACTGAGCCACATCCCCAACCCTCCACACCAGTTCCTACTGCCATCTAATATTGCAGGGCTGATTCCAGTTGTCTCTTGTCCAACAGTGACAGCTGCTAGCTCCCATTATCCTCAACATACTTTAACCAACCTCCTATTGGCTCAGTTGGTAGAATGCTTGCTGTGGCTCTGAGGCCCTGGGTTCGATCCTCAGCACTGCAAAAATGGGAGAAGGACCTCGCAGCCCATTCCTGAAATAATCAGCCATTGTAAACCCTATGAATAGCAGAGAAGCACTGACATAGTGCTGGGCATGATGTAGCACTGAGAAGTGTTTTGTTTTGTTTTACACAGCATTGCTGTGAGGCGACCCAACTCCATGGCACCTAACAACAATAAATCTCCTCCACCTCTCCTGGGTTCAGACACACCACACTAGACCCTCCCCTGCTGTGTGAGGGTCTCCTCAACCTATCTGGGCTCTAACACCCCTGGCCTTGCTCTGCCTACTTACTAGCCTTTAGCACTGAATTGTTCAGAAGGAAAAGAGAAAGAAAAGAATTTTTAAAAAAAATTAATAATGTAAAAATGTACTTTTAAAAGGATATTTATTAAATTTGAACTTTTGATCATTCAGAGAGCCAAGCTAAAGTTTATCTTTGTACCATTTATGAAAAACAGGTTTGCTAAGTAAATTAGTAGTGTAAATGAGCTTGTAACCCAGATGTTTAACCTACTTAAGGAAACTAATTGTTTTCAAGCACTTTAAAATCACTGGGCATGTACTTGCCTTTAATTATTGTCTAATTACAAATGATTTCTATTTTCTTCATTATAGCTTTGATAAGTCCTTTTTGATTACACTTTAAGAATTACAACTTAAACCTAATATAGTTAAGATTCTTTTAAAAATGCTTCTTTAGATGAGTGCAGTGGTGTATGCCTATAATCCCAGCAACTCAGGAGATGGAGGCAGGAGGATCACAAGGTCAAGGCCAGAGACAGCCTGAGTACTTTAGCAAGACCTTGAGATTTAAAAAAAAAAAAAACAAAAAAAAAAAAACAAAAAAAACTAAAAAGGGCCTGAGGGGGAAGCTCAGAGGTAGAACACTTGCAAAGTATGCCTGAGGCCCTGGCTTCAGTGCTCTCATACCAGAAAAAAAAAATTATTTATTAATTTGGCTTTTCTTTTCCCCCCTCTCTCTCCCTTCCTTCTTGCCATACTAGGGGCTTTAGCCCAGGGTCTCATGCATGCTTTACAAGTGCTCTACCACTGATCTGCACCCCCAGCCTATTTTTTATTGAGTCAGGGTCTCACTAAGTTACACAATCTGCCTGTGGCCTTGAACCTGTGATCTTCCTGCCTCTGCCTTCCAAGTTACTGAGATTACAGGCATGTGCCACCATCTCCAGCTAAATTGCCTTTTTAATTAATCATCTGGAATAATTTTTAATCTACTAGTGATTTCTCTGTTTTAATTAATTTGACATGTGGCTCAAAAAGAAAAATATGCCTAGCTGGTATGGCAGTACACACCTATATTCTCAGCATTCAGGATACTGAGACAGAAGTTTGAGGTCAACCTGGGCTACACAGACCATGTCTTAAAAACAACAACAACAACAAACAAACAAACAAACAAAAAAACAGGAAAGAAAAGGGAAAAAAAGAGCCATTTAGGACAGTTCCCAAAGACCTCCTCCTCCTCAGCCATCAGCAGAGTCCTCATTCTCCCATTATTTATCTTGAATGCAGTAAAAAGGGTACCTATAAAGCTATCTCTGGGCTGGGATTTAGCTCAATTGGTAGAGCACTGCGTTGCAGTCTCTGAGGTCCTGAGTTCAATTCCCAGCACCGCAAAAATGAGGGAAGGGCCTGGCAATCCACTCCCAAGGCAATCCTGAAAAACAATCTGCCATTGAAAACCCTATGAGGGTCACTATGAGTCGGACATGACTCGACAGCACCTAACAGCAACCTAACATAAAGCTATCAGTTCCCATCATTTGTATCCTTAGTATATTTGTTGTTATTGTTAGGCGCCCTCGAGGGTCCACTCATAGGACCTTATATACAACAGAATGAAACACTCCTTGATTCTGTGCCAGGCACACAGTACTTTTTATGTTTAAGCCCATTGTTGCAGATACTGTGTCAATCCATCCACTTGTTTTCCTTTTTTTCGTTGACCTGCTACTCTCCCAAATGCGATGTCCTTCTCCAGGGATTAGTCCCTCCTGATAACATGTCCAAAAAACATAAGACGCAGTCTAGCTATCCTGGCTTCCAGGGAGCACAATGGTTGCACTCCTTGCAGGATGGATCTGTTGGTTCTTTTGGCAGTTCATGGTATATTCAGTATTTGTTTCTGGCACCATAATTCGAAAGTATCAGTTCTTTTCCTATCTCCCTTATTCAACATCCAGCTTCCACAGCCATATGATGTGACTGAAAATACCATGGCATGAGTCAGGAGCACCTTTGATATTCAATGTGACATCTTTACTTTTCAACACTTTAAAGTGGTCTTTTGCAACTGCTTTGCCCAATGCAATGCATCTTTTGATTTCTTGCTGCCACTTCTGTGGGTGTTGATTGTACAATCAAGTAAAGCAAAATCTTGGGCAATCTCAATCACATTATTTAAAACCCACTAGAGATAAGCAATTTTAAAAACCAAAGGTGTTAATAATGTGATACCGCAAGTGTTCTTAATAATAATAGAAACACACATATACATTATAAATAAATAAATAAACCAACCAACCAAGCAGAAGAGGGACAGTCCCAGTAGGTAAGGCAATTCAAACACATAGCCTCAACAGAAAACACTAGGCCCAGGAGTGAATCTAAAAACTGCCTGCAAATAATGCCAGGTGTTTGCTCTATATTTTCAATATTTGACTATCTAAGGTTTCTTGACAAGTAAGATTATGTGGTTTCCATGTGTTATTTCTTTTAAAACCATGAAAATTTGTTTACATTGAAGAGATGGAAGATATAGTGGCATTCCTTCCAAAACTAACACAAGAGCAAACCCAGGTATTAAAAGAATGCAAACAAATGCTGAGGCACCATGAATATAGACTGTGGTCTCTGCAAATCATTCTTTCTCCATTCAGAAGGATAAAGCTGTCTACATTTGCAAAGCTCCTATAATTCCCAGTGGCCTCCAGGCTAGATTTAAAGGGAGTATTCTGGGGCTTACAAAGGGGCCTGAGTGACGTGACACAAGCCTCAGACACAGGTAAGGGCAAAAGGCCAGGGATGAAACTCTTTACCCAACAAGCAGAAGTCCAATTTGTTATCCAGAAGAGTCTACTTAAACTAAAGGTTCAAGTGAACTCTGCCCTCGAAGAGCACACACTCCTGTGTTTGTGAAACCAAGAACTGTATTCCTCCAACCCAATGCCAACTCTACCAGCATTTCTTCCACAGGCAACACAAATTCCTTTTTAGGCACATATATCAGCCAAGGTTTTGTTCAGTCTGCCCAACCATCAATGTGGTAGAGAGGCCGGGTGAATAGAGAAGATGCTTGTAGCTCGGAGAACCCATAACTGATCTGCATTTAAAGTCTTCCCTAATCGTGAAGTGGTGGGTGTTCTTTTTCTCACTAAAGTACACTCAGGCATGAGCAAAGCAGGTGAGAAAAACTAAGAGCTCTATATGCAGTATAGTTAGCCCTTGGCTGTCAGTATCTGTGAGGGATTGGTTCCGGGACTCCTACAGATACTAAATTCCAAGAATGCTCATTATAAAATGGCTTGGACAACACACACACCTACTCCTGTGCACTTTATGTCATCCCTAGATTACCTGTAATAGCTGATACAATACAAGTACTATGTAAACAGTTACATTATTTAGAGAATAATGACAAAGAAAAAGGGCCTGTACACATTCAGGACAGCTGCAATTTGTTTTTGGAAAATTTTATCACAGTTGTTGAATCTGAGGATGCACAACCCTTGGATATGGAAGGCCACGTGCACACTGTTGCCTAAAACGTAGATGTTTATTTAAAAAGAAAGAGAAGAACCCATAGCCCCCTTCTACAGCGCCTTAAATATTTCTACAAGGAAAGCTGGCCCAGCAACTTCAGAAAGTCAATGCAAAACTTCCTGGCCTGGGAGAGCTTTTTTTGGTTTCTTCCCAGGCAGGTGCTCAAGTGCCCAAACTCAACAGCCAAGGCTATCTGGGTCACTCCATACCTAACCTCTCAGCAGCTAGCTCATAGGGTCTCAAGGAAAAGTACCGGTTACTGTTTCTATGGCACATGGAACAGCGTGCCTGGGTTCAGCACAGGAAGCGCACCAGTCATATCAGCTTTCCCTTCCAACATGGAAGTCCTACCTCCTCCAACCTAGAATTCTCTTTTCCTTTTCCTGTAGGCCATGCGTCTACTCTCAGTTTTCAGTTTATTTCAAACCCAGCCTGGGTGCTCATGAACACTCAATCACACTTTCCCTCTGTCCCTCTGCGCTATACTCCCCCCACCAGTTCTCCTGCACTGCCTTTCCAGGCCTATCCTCACTCGGCCTCAGACAACCCCAAATGACTGCACTCTTCACCTTACCATGGAGAGAAGAGACCTCCACAGCCACAATTATCAGCAAAGCCTCTCTTTCTTAGTGGAACACCTGGAGCTGGAAGATGGCTCTCTTTGTTGTTGATGTTAGGTGCCATAGAGTTGGTATCGGACTCATAGTGACCCTACGTACAACAGGAGAAACACTATTGTCAGTGCTTCTCTGTTCATAGGGTTTTCAATGGCAGATTGATTTTTGGGAGGGGGTTGCCAGGTCTGTCTCCCAAGCCTACAGCACCTGGTTCCAAGTACTAATCAGGCCCGACCCTGCTTAGCTTCCGAGATCTGACAGGATCGGATGCCACAGGACTATGGCTCTCTTTGTTGTTCTCTTTTTTTGAGGGGTGGGGGTGCGGGGGTCAGCTGTTCCTAATGTTTTGTCTTTCTTCAGGCTCCATTTTTCCACTTGGGACTTATGAAACCCGAAGATAGACAGCCCATCCTTGTACCTTCAAATTTCTCTACTCCTTCCCCTAGCCTTCCCACGTGTGCTTAAGAATGACAACCTACCAAGGGCAGGAATTTTATCAACTTTTGCTCACTGCTTTATCCCCAGAGGCTAGCCTGTCTCCCGGAACACATATGGTACTCCATGAATACTTGGTGAGTTACTTCAAGTCATCCTTGGTTCACTTATTCACTCAATAAATGTGCACTGAGCACCCAACTGGGTGCCTTGGAGGCTATGTAGGTGCTGGGGTTACAGAAAGTTCTAGTCCTAAAGCTGCTTAGTGTATTGGCAGGAAGAGATTAGAAAACTCATGGAGAAACTTTTCAGTGTGACAGACAGCAGCAAGCATGAACAACATGTGGGAGCTGCTGGGCTTCAATGGAGTCCAGTGGATCCCAATGCTCCCCAAGGCCACATGGACTGCCCACTCTCGGGGCTTATCTTGGCTGACCCTCTGGACACAGGCCTTGATGCTATTCTTCACTTCCTTAAACCCCTTCCTATCTGGGTTTCTCCAGCACCACCCTTTTCCCAGTACCCATCCAGCCCTCTACATAAATTAACAGCTCCCAAACTCCTGGACTCTGACCCTTTCTTTCAGCTTGCCATGTTGTATTAAATGCCTGGCAAATCTAAGACACGCCCAAAGCAAAATGCACCTCCCCCTCCACCCATGTTCACATCAACACGCAATCCATCCCCTTCCCACACCCCCAATTCATGACACAGGGTGCCCACATCCCTCCCTGGTTCTCATCGTAGCCCACAGATTCCACTTCGGAACTGTCTTTAAAATCTGGCCTTTTTATCTTTCCTGTCACTGCCCTCGTTCACAATCTCCCGTCACTCTCGCTTTGACTGCCCTGCCTACAATCTCTCCTCCATCAGATCCTCCACATGGACATCAGTTAAGGCAAGCTCATTTCTAAACTGCTTTCTGGGTGATAAAATCAGAATTTCTGAGAATACAAAATCCATCAAAACACAACTCCAAAGTACCTTTCCTGACAAAAGTACCCCAGGCAGCCAGCAGTGTGTCCCGTAAGCTCACAAAACTCCCACTTTCCCACTCACTTCCCAGCTCTTTGCCTTATTTGTGCTATTTCCTCTGCCTGAAATGCTAAGAACAAGAATGGACACAGGCGCTAACAAAGATCCAAGCAATGTGCTAAACGCTTTTAAAACAAACTTTCATTTACCCCTGAGAACGTCTCTGAGGCAGATACTATCTCCTCATTTTACCAGTAACAAAGCTGAAGCATGCAAGTGACATGACTTGCCCAATCCCGGGCTGACCTGAGCACACCACGTCCTGACTTCAGAATCTCAGGCCTTAGTCACAACACCCCCCACCCTTAGCTTCTTCAGCATCCCCTTTAGCAGGCAACTCCTCTTCACCTCTTAAGGGCCAACCCACAAGTTCTCTTTTTGGGAGAGGCTTACCATTTCCTCTGCGCCTTCCTCTCCATCCTGTAGGGTCCCCCAGCATTGTCTTTGTTACAGGCTAACCAGTCACATTATGAGCTGAGCTCCAGTGTCTCATTCACCTTTGTATTCCTGGCACTATTCTATATGGTCAAGAAATTCTTATGTAATAAATATATTCTTCCAGTTACACAGGAGCTAGATTATGCCAAGTTCAAGTTCAAATCGACCCAGCACCCTTCTCCCATGCTCCTCTCTTTGCCTGAGGACTCTGATGCTGAGGAGTCCAAGCCCTTGGAGGGGTGGCAACCTTCAAGGGGCTGATAGCATTATCACTGTGAGGCAGGCTGGTGAGACGCTGGCAGCCTCAATTATAGGACTGAAGTGCATCTGAGAAGCATTTTCTCTCCTTGGGAGAAAGGGACAAGGCGACGTTTGATGTGAGGTTGCCAGATTTTGGGTCTTTCTCATTTAAAATGCAACCATAGAGAATGAAAAGAGAAATTAAAATGTACTATGATAGAAAATCTGTCATGGCCATTTTCCATAACTTATAAAGAGTCAACAGGCTCAGTATGACATGGCGGCACACACCTATAATCCCAGTACTCGGGAGGCCACAGCAAGACGATCACAAGTTCAAAGCCAGCTTGGCCTACTTAGCAAGACAGTCTCAAAAAATAAAATAAAATTTATATAAGTTATATTAGTTTTGTAGCCTACTTGCTACCTCTACATAATCACTATGACTGTGTGTCTCACTCATCAGATAACTTTCGCTATAAATTTTTATTTTTAGATTCTACAACTGCTTAGTATCTAATGGAATTAGCTTTGCTCTCTTTTTTTCTTATACGAATAAAGAATTACCATTTGCTCACAGTGTATTTGGAGGAAACAAAGTTTACTTTTAAAGTATGACTTAATGAAACCACCATTATTGTGGTCAATAACAAGAATGAAGAAGGAAGGTAGTCTCAGAACTTAAAATAAGGTTTATTCCTATGAGTGAGGCTAATAAAACCAGCAAGCATGTAGTTAATTATAAGATACGCTGAGATAGTCTATAATTAGGATGTGGTTCCCAAGTGCTGAACTTTAGTACCTGTGCTGATTGATGGGGTTAAAAGGGAGAGAGAGACAGAGAGACAGAAGAGAATGTAATGGTATTTATAAAGCAATGTTCAATTTAACAAGACGTCTCTTATTCTGAGATTATCCCCTTTACTTTTTTATTAATTTTTTCTTTGAAATGATGGTAGCAATAAATGGGGAGTTCTAAAAAAAAAGTCTTTACTTGGCAAATTTAAAACTAGTAACTCATGTTGGATTACAATATTGCACCTAAGTCTGCGAACCACCACATTAAAGTGTTTGATGAGACTTGGGAAATACCTAGATCCAGCATGCTTTATAAGGATGTAGTTTCAGAAAGGAATAATTGAAATGGAAAGCTAATCGCACATTTCTCCAAATTGAGACTTAAAAAAAAAAAAAAAAACAGCAAACACCTGGGTACTAAAGATTTTATGTATCTATCACTCAAGAGCTCCCAACATACATTATCATCATAAACACTCTAAGAAGTCCTATAGCAAACAAAGGCCAGTTCAATTCAACTTAATTGGGTAAGGAACCTAGTTTGTCTTATTTTGTTTTGTTTTTTTTCAACAGGCAAATCTATTAATACCTCCCCAAAAACAGTCGGAAATGCTGAACTAATCAAACATAGTGGATGTGTCTGAAGACAGAGTGTACTGCTACTAAGTGAGAGATTACGGCCTCACGAAATGGAGGAAAGCAGGGAGGGAAGGGTGCACTCCTTCCTGCCCCTTGAAAAAAGCTTCACGGTGTTTTCGGTGAGGGTTTCCCAAGATAATACCCAACTTTAAAAGGTGTTTTCTACCTAAATTTCTCAAAAATCTGGGGGTTATCTCTCAGTATCCATGGTTCCAGATCTCCCTTGGATATCAAAACTCATGGATGCTCAAAAGTAACTCAGACAAAATGATGTAGTATTTGCATGTAACCTACATGCATCCTTCCATATACTGTAATTCATCTCTAGATTACATGTTCATTTAGATGCAATTTTTTTTCCAAATATTTTTGATCTATAGATGGCTAAACCTAGAGGTTGAATTCATGGATCCAGAGGACTGGACATATTTTCATTTCTTAGCATAAATACACACACACACACACACACACACACACACACACACACAGAGCTAAGTATGTAAATATAACTATCTATTTGTCAATATAAATCAAAAGCAGTTCTCTTTAATTAAAATGTCCCTGCCGTAGACATTCTGGTTATCAAAAATACCAATCTCCAGCCGGGCGCGGTGGCGCAGGCCTGTAATCCCAGCGATTCGGGAGGCAGAGGCAGGAGGATCACAAGTTCCAGACCAGAGGCAGTCTGAGTAACTTAGCGAAACCCTGCCTCAAAAAGTAAAAAAGTGGGCTGGGTGTGTAGTTCAGTGGTCCAGCGCTTGCAAAGCATGCAGGCGCGAAGCCCTGGGTTCAACCCCCAGTACCACAAAAAAAAAAAAAGAAAGAAAAAAAAGAAAAAAATCTCCCACATGTTGAAATAAATATCATTTTAAAGTCACTTATGAATTTAGTTGGTGTGATAAACAGAGTGGACTGATAAAGGTGATGCTCTAAAACAACAAAAATGGGGATCATATCCTGGAATATGGTGACCCATGAGTAGCTTGGTCTCAAACTTTTTTTAAACCACAGTGTGACAGACTTTAATGGATCACTAAATCAATTTGGCAGTAGGAGGATTAGCTTTTAGGGGTTCTGTTTTGTATTTTACAAATAGACTTAAACAGAATATATCTGAATATATTACACATACTATCAGAGAATAAATACTTTTGCTTCAATATATCGATTCGTGTCAGGGTCTCAATGTAAATTGTGTTTCTTACAGTGAATCCAATCAAAAAGTTTGCAAACCATTGTTCTAAGCTACCCAATAATCGCTCTAACATCACCTTAGAAACAGGAGTTTCTTCGCATAAAAAGAACCCCAAATGTTTCTCTAAGCAAAGGGGTAAAAGAAACAATGGCACTGAAAGGCAACTGTGGATCCCAAGCCTTGCTGCTCTTGATCCCTGTGAGGGGCCAGCAATCACTGGCTAGATCTCCAGCCCTCCTAAGTCACCAAAAGGCATTCTTTAAGCCCCAAACTGCCTGCAGCTGTACCAGTGTGGCTAGTCAGATCTCAGAAGCTAAGCAGGGTCAGGCCTAGTAAGTACTTGGATGGGAGACCACCTGGGAACACCAGGTGCTGGAGACTTGGGAGATGGACCCATCAACCCAGTCCCAAAAATCAATCTGCCATTGAAAACCCTATGAACAAGAGAAGCACGGACAATAGTGTTCCCCCTGTTATACATAGGGTCGCTATGAGTCGGATATCGACTCAAAGGCACCTAACAACAACAACAACAAGCCCAATACTATACTGTCTCGTTCTTAGAAAGGCATAGATGGATAAACAAAATGCACTTCAAAAGGAAAACAAAAATGTAGGGACCACTTTCCATTGAATAAAAAAGGAAGGAAGGAAGGAAGGAAGGAGAAAGAGAGAGAGAGAACAAACAAACAGCTGAGCATGGTGACCTGTGCCTATAGTCCCACCATTTATGAGGCTAAGGCAGGAGGATCACTTGAGCATGAGTTCAAGGCCAGTCTGGCCAACAGAAGGAGATCTTGTCAACTGAAATAACAACAATAATAAAATAAACCAAGTCTTAATGGCTAACACCCCAAACTCTTGCAGAACACTCAGTAGAAAAATAAGTTCCTCTCTATGAGCTGAAAATTGTGCAGTATCCAAAAACCAAGGCTTACTTTCCAATGTGAAGAAGGTTTGGTTCCAAGCAGAACTTAAAATCATTTCTACCTTTCCTGGTTATTACATGGAATGCTGTGTGGTTAATGGCTAAAAGCAATCTAAATCAATGAGATGATGGAAGTCCATGAACCTGCTTTTCATGAATTAGTAAGAGCCACTTGTATTCAGTAAGTACTGGTTCTACAGGCCCAGGTGGGCAAAGAATACAGCAGCCTGCCTATCACCAAAGAGACGTGATATGCAAGCACAGACTGACTAGCAGTGTGGCGCCCTTTCCCCCTCAGACATCACTGGGAGGGGAGTTGGAGGCTGGACAGCATGGCTGATGGAAAGCCTCTGAGAACCTGTGATCCTCATTTCATGGCCCCCTCTCCATGGGCAGCCACCACCTCAATGAGTTCAGAAGAAACACACATAAAGGGACCGGCGTGCTCCCATTCCTCCTACTGAGTCTGTTTTTAAATGTGTCCTTCACACGGAGCCTTTACGGAGCATTTCAGAAATACGACACAAACCCATGTTCAGGAACTTTACCAGTGAACCCCTCTTCTGACCTTAGCTAAAACAGTATCTTAAATTCTTGTTTTCAATTCTGGAATCTGTGTACTTTTGGAAAAAGTTTGTCTTTTCACACACAAAATTGAAGGATTTGACCCTTCCAATTCTAAAAATTCCACTAAGATAAGCCAATGTGTTCAAAGTAACACTCAACCTGTGAAATACTTTGTGATGGTATGAAATCACTTTGGATATTTTCAAAGTGTGCACTGGCTGTAAACTGCCTGTTTTATTTTGTATAACCCTGAGCTGTCCACTCTGGTGTGTCTATTATGGTAGCAACATGTGGCTAGTGCCACTCAAACTGAATCTTTACTTGAATTTTAGATTAATTAATTTAAATATCAAAACTGACAGTTACTTGCATTATTGGTAAACTTTTGTGCATTTGGAAAAAAACTTGCCCATGTGAATTTCCTCCTTCGTGAAAAAAGTAGTAAATTTTATGAAATCTAAAAACAGATCAAGAACTTACAATGAAAATTTCATGTTCAAACTGAAATGTATTATATTGTAAAATATGCACGAAATTTCAAAGACTTAGTATTAAAGAAATAAAATATCTCACTAGTTTTAAATCAATTACATGTTGAACTCGTAATCTGCATATATTGAGTTAAAATATATATATATTACTGAAATTAATTTCACTTGTTTCTTTTTACTTTTTAATATGACTCCTGGAAAATTTTAAATGTGGCTTGCTTTCTATTTCCACTGGACATGCTGGCGTAATAAGAGTGATTCCCAAACCTCCCCTACTGGAACACCTCTCAATAGCAGTTTGGGAACAATGCCATTACCAAATACTCTTCTTCCTGCACAGCATCTAAAACCGCTGATCACAACTGCCGTTGAAAAGTCCTTCCCTCATCATTAGTATCTGTAACTGATGGTCCACCTTTCTTTTAATCCTTTCCCAAATCTGTTTTATTTTGTGAGACAGGGTCTCCTTATATTGCTCAGGCTGGCCTCAAACTCTGAATAGTCCATTGTCCTGCCTCAATCCCCATAGTGCTGGGATTATGGGTGTCTGCCACCGTGCCTGGCTGCCCAGGTGTCTGTCTGTCTCTCTAGATCCTCCTGCCTCAGCCTCCCAGATGCTGGGATTACAGGCATGCACCCCTATATCTCTTCTATTCTTTGTACTCCCAAGGTGACCCACTCCTCAGCTTCCACTAGCCCTCCAGTACAGCAGCTCTCCAATTCTTATCTCTACTTCTGACCTCCTTCTCAGGCTGTCACACTGTTCTGCCAGCTGCCTACTCAACAGTTAGTTCCACCTGGAAGTCCCACCAACTTCTTGAACTCAGTATGTTTGAGCTGGAGTTCATTTGTGAAGACTCACATCATTCACCTTGAAAACCTGGAGTCTCTGGCCCCTTTTCTAGTCTCAGGGTCACAATCCTACAGCTGGCCCTTTCACAATACTCCTTTGGTCACAGACTCCTAACTGACGTGCTGGACTGTAAATTCTCCCCATACCCCACTCCTGCCCCATCCCATCTTCCTTCGCCAACCTTGCAACAGGCCACCACCATCTACCAGGCAGTAATAACCCCTTGGCAGGCATCCCAGCTCCTCTATGCCCACCCAACCGCCAATCAATCCTCCTGGACATTCCTAGCCCTCCTCCCCCTCCCTCAGGCTAGAAGAACTGCCCTCAGAGACTCCTCATCACAATTCTATCCCATGTCCTATGGCTCAGCTCAAATACAGGTCCTCAGAGAGGCTTCCCCCTGATCAACCCGAATAAAACCAGAGTTTCTCCTTCCTCAAATGCCTTTGGTATTTTTCATAACCACTGTGGTCATAATGGGACTATACGGCCTTGTATTCTTTATAAAATAGTGTCTCCTTAACAGCACGAAACAGCACTACCAATGGTTCTCAAATCTTTATCCTAGACCAGATCTCTAATTACTCCATACCTTCATTTGAACATCTCAAGATTCAGTAACTCCAAAACTGAACTCATGATTTCAACACTACCTGTGTCCCTCATCTAAATGGACTCTACCTCAGTGAATGGTACCACCACCCACTTCCAGTAGCCCAGACCAGAGACAGAGGTGTCCTTTTTAATTTTCCCAATCTCTCCTTCTCATACTTAGTGATCAGTCCTATGAAGTCTTCCTAAATGTCCCTGGAAATCATCTACTTCTTTTCAACTCAGCTGTCAGTTCAAGCCACCATTACCTAAGATTACTGTAATATTACCTGGTAATATATATACTCAATACTCCAGCTACTCCCCCAAATCCAACCTGAACAAGTGACATTCTTGCTGAAAACCTTCCACTTGTTCTCAAGAAAAAGACTTCCAACTGGGCTGCATCTGGCCAAGGTTTAGCTTTTTTTTGACTTCACCTCATTTCCTACATCATTTCTTCGCTTAAACACAATCAAACTCCAACAATGTCTACATATGCTATATGCAGTTCCCCAAATATGCCAGTGTCCACTTTTGCTGCAGGACCTTTGCACAAGCTGTCACTTCTATTTGGGTTGGGTGACCTTCCTTTGTATTCACCCAACACCTTAAGCACCTGTCATCCTCTTCCCATTTATATTATTTTTAATTAAGCAATACTGCCCAGAGAGAATTTTCATTCTACTTCAAAGATGCTAGTACTTATCTCAATACCCGGCATGAAACAGATAATAATCATTTGTGGAATGAATGACTAAAGAGATCATAATTTTCTAGTTTTTTTTTTTTTAAATTTCAAGGTCAGTAAATGAAACCGTTTCTGTGTCATATATATTAGCTCAATAGCATTTTACAAAGAGGGTGATTGACCTAAGTTTTTATTTTATCTGTCTTTTGAATCCAAACTAGTAATAACTTGATTAAATAGAATTTATATGCGTGGGCTCAGAATAATCAAAATGAAGGGGAACATTGTATTCTATGTTCTCCTTTGCCTTGTCAACCCTGAGACCAATTCATGTGAAATTACTAAGAACCTTTTGATGCAAAACACAGAATGTATGAAAAGCAGCCAAGCAAATGCGGATACATTACAGAGACAGGGCCCAAAGGAAACTGGAGAGCACGAAGAGACAACATCAGACCATAGGAATGTAGGGACTTTAATAAAAAGAAAAGGCTTGGAGCTGTTCTTGTCCTTGTCCTGTCCCTGCACACGCTTCACAGTCCTGGTAACCACAAGAAAGAATGGAGGCATTCTGTGGGGCCATAAAAGCCTTTCTGGTTTATCAACAAAGGGGAAGATATTGCAAAGGGGAAGAAAACACTAAGCAACAAGACAAGGTGCCTTGTCCTCACACATAGCATTTGCTTTTATGCTTCACAACTATATATTCTTCCCATTTGACAGAAGAGGAGACAGGGGCCCATCGTCACATAACAAGGCCCAGTGATCTGACATTCAAGTCTACCTCAAACACTTTTTTTTTTAAAGACAGAGTTTCACTTTGTAGCCCAGACTGGCCTGGAACTCAAGATCCTCCTGCTGGGATTATAGGCGTGAAAGAACACCCTCTATAGGTTAAATCCCTTTTCAGGCCAACTTGCTTCAACTACCCCACCCTACTCTGCTACCAGTCTTAATCACAAGAAGCGGGTGAGAGAAGGGGGATTAGTGTAAATCCACCAGCAGTACTGTCCTAGGGAACAGTTAGCATACGGTGGCCCCTCCCTGGCCAATGGTCAGAAACGCTACCTTAAAGTCTAATATCTAAGTGATGACTAGAAATTAGTAAGGGATAATTATTTGACTTCTTTAAATGAGAACACTCCCAATGAAGATATCCAGGATATTTCTGTTACCATGTACTTGTTCTGAATATTGTACATATACAACCAAGTTGAGATGACCTGTTTACCAATCTTGCTGGATGGTGCTCCTTGAGGGACAAAGTACATTCACCTGTGTCATCTCAATGCCATGTCCAGCATCAACTGCTGACAGTCAATGATTATACCATCTGAGTTATAAAAATTAAAGTCTCCCCAACTTTCCAGTCATGGTGCAGCTAGGCAGGGTGATGACCATCCTGTTTCCCTGTTACTGCTCGGCCATCACTCTTTCAGTGTCTCTAGTATAGCTGAATTGCTGGAAAAGCCTTAGAAGTCTCTGCTTCAGTTTTCAAAAGTTTATTTTTAATGGACTGTCCTAGTAGCGACACCAAATAGCAAATGACCACTCAAAGCTGAACAAGAGTTGAGTTTGTACATCTATCAAAGATGCCAAAACCTTCTGGGAATGAGATAGAAGGCCATAAAAACACTTTAAAATGAAGACACCACTTCTGATAAATGCTGTTAATTTCTATTTCAGCGATGAACCTTGGACGTTCCTTTCTGAGACACAGCAGTGTTGTGAATGACTTATTACTACAAAATCACAAGTAGACCCAGCAGAAGGAAATAAGAAGGCGAAGAGAGTTGATAAGAATTACAACCACTTTCTCCAGTAAGAAACGTCCTGTGCATACGCCATTGCATTTTTAAAAAGTAAAACCACAGTATGCAAGTTCTAGTACCTCTGGGTTTTGCTCTTCATAACATCAACCACATCTTCAAAGTTTTGAAAGCTTCAATTCACACTACCAACAGAAAACCTTAACAAAAGGCACAAATTAAATACTTTCCATCTGCACACTGGGTGCATTACTCACTTTTATTTGCTCTGAATTACCATCGTTTTGGCGAGCCACGAAGATTGCCTCTGCAGGAACTTGGATCCAAAATGGCAGCTAAGCTTCTAAAACTTAGCAGAGCCATCACGCTTACCGTAGGTGAGAACGGGTCTTATTTACCTCACCTTTCCACCGTCTCAGGGAAAAGTATTTATAAAACTCATGTCAATGAACCACATGACATTCTGTTAATGCTCTTTATTTCATTCTCCTTTCTTCCCAGGAGAGCACCTTGCTCTTGTTCCTTGGCTCTGCAAACTGAATTAACCTGCCACTCACACATACACACAGTCCACAGAAACAGGCTAGGGGCAAAATGTGGAAAACCTAGGTTTTCTCTCCTTTAGTGAGGCCAACATAGAAAATGAGCGTAAAATGAATCCCCCAACAAGCAAAGCTCCAAATAATTGCTTTCATTTTCAGAGAAAACAACAAAAACCAGAGCTTTAATTTTCCTTAGGCCTGCCACCTTGCAACATTCCCTACTGCTAAGGTAATTTCTGTATTTCTTTAAATTCAAACTGTAAAAATTAGAGAGACAAATTTGTCCACTTCTTCAACGTAATGTTTCCAATTCCTCTAACACAAAAGCTGAATTTATATCACTGAAAGACTGAATCTAAACTGTCACTTCTCTTCTTACAACCATTACTAATATAACAACAACATTACTTTTAATAATAATAATAAAATACTTGGTCTTTAGAGACAGAGGACTTTAATTATCTTTATGTATTCAAATGGAAAGTCTTTTTGTTAAATTGGCATGGAAGTCTCTTCCATCGACACACAATTGGCCCAAAGAAACGGGCCATTTTCAGCACAAGAGGGCAATCCATTTTAGCAGTGAATAAAGCTTTTGAAAGCACTACATACCCTCTTCCAGACTGTCAAATTTTCAAAAACGGTCCAGCATTTTTCCCATTTTATTTTTTTAACACTTTCAAGCCCAGCAAGCATCTCATAATTAGATTAATTAAAAAGGAAACAAAAAAGAAAAGAAAAGAAAAAAGAAAAACCCACTGCTTCCTTCTGATCAAAATTATTCCATTTGTGCTTAATTAGCTTTAATCCAAGTCTACATATCTAATGATGGGGATATGACAATTCAACCCATTTGCATATTTTAAATGCCTTTTCTAAAGTATACTTTGTAACAGATTGAGAAGATCGGTGTCTTTCTCATGCCAATATGCCACAGCATAAACCAGAAGGATACAAATTAGAAAAGAAAGAAAAAGAGAGAAAAGAAAACAAGGCTTGTCAGAGCCAGGGATGTGCGAGGGGGTTGGGGGCAATTTACCCGCCACACCACAAACTACCGTCCTTTCAGCCCACCAGCCTGAGCAGCATTACATCACACTCTTACAATGATAGGGGGAGGTGGCTCTGAGAAAGCAAGTTTTCCGTTTCTTTCCTCCCGGCTCTTAAGCTTCTAGAATCCTGCATTGAGAGTAATGGAATTTAACTTCAGGCACCGCGCAGTTTCAGGGGTTTCTAACAACCACACAGCCACTTATTTATGTGACCCTACACGACCACTTCACAATGAATACAGGGCCGAAGAGGCAGACACGCACGCACACACACGGAATTTGTGCTCAGGAGCCCAGTTATTCATCTGTGTAACATGAAGCAGGAATTTTATTTCTCGAGAGGAACGCCAGTGTACAGAAAGAACCGACGGAGAGACAATTCCTGCTCGGAGCGGAGGGACGTTAATACCTTCAAAATAAGCATGTTTACAAGGCAGTCGTACTATTTGCTTAAAACTACGACCAAAATAAAAGCGCATCTGGCTGCACATTTGAGAAGACACACGGAGACCCAGTGCAGAGGAGCGCGCGCAGAAAGGAGAGGGGCGGCCACAGACCGCTCGCGAGGGTTTCAAGCAGGGGAATTCGGACCCCTAACCTCCTGGTGTCCCCGCACCCCCAACCTGAGGCTTGAAATGTATCGGTCTTACTTTAGCTTCCACGTCTCTCTAGAAAGGATGGCCCAGTTTAATTTTTTTAAAAAAAGAGAGAAAGAGAGAGAGGGGGAGAGAGAGAGAGGAAAAAAAAAAGCCTTTCTCGTTCTAGGGCTTGTCCTACGAGATCCTTTGTCGGCCTTAGCAGCTGAAAGAATGCAAACCCATTTATATTTATGCAAATTTTTGCAGCAGATTTAAGGGGGGAGGGGGACGCTCATGTTTTTTAAAACCCTTCCTAAATATCAAATTCCCAATTACTCACAGCTTCATTTATTTGCAAGACAGAAACCACGATGAAAAGTCTACATATAAACTAAAAGTGCAATTAAATCGCTTCGAAATTTAAATATTTTACCAAGTCTTTTCCATTTCTAACATGCCGAACCAAAAGTACATCGCGGGTCTGATTTACAGATTCACGACATGTCTGAAGCCAGTCTCCATGCTAGACGAATGTCGACTTGCAACACCACCAGTGAAAACGGTTAGACAAGATCCATATAAATCAATTGGTTTAAAAAATTGAAAATATTTACCAACCTCATAAAGTGCAGCAGTGCTTAAATCCAGCAAATTGAGGCATACAAGGTAGAAATGGAAATGAAAAAAGATCCAAAAAATGAATTCTTTTTGTCTAGCTGTTTTTTTGTATTTTAAATATTCAGAAACCAGCAGAGACTCTGTCGGCCATTTTGGCTTGAACTAACTCTCTCTCACTCACTCTCCCTCTTGCTCTCTCTCTCCCCCTCTGTCTCTAAAGGAAGCAGCTTTTTGTGACCTTCAAATAGAGGCGGATCATGTGACTTCGGGTTCGTTTGTCAATCAGGGAAGGGGCGGGAGCTGAGGCTGAAGCTCTCTTAAAGGGGAAGCGGCCCTTTTCCACTCTTCATTTGTGCAATGCTGTTATCTCATACTCCCGCCTACAGACACTGCATGTGAAAGTGGCAACAGCAGAAGGGTAACAGATGAACAAAATAGAAAAACCTTTATTGGTTTATAGAAAGATGCTCAGTTGCTAACGATTCTTGCAGATCCTGGATCTTATCCTGGCTCACTTGCTAGTTATTCTCTAGATGTTTGGGCAAGCACAGGCTGGCAAACTGCTCTTTAAGAGGGGGCTTAAACAAAGCGTTACCCAAACAAGAGACTTTAATTTTTAGATTAAAGTGACATATAGGACACAACTGATCTCCAGGTAGCTCCTGATATGCACAGAAAAAGATCAAAATCAGTTAATGTGCCCAAGCATTAGCTGAGCGGCAATTCAGAGAGGTTGAATGGCAACCCAAATCACACAGCTAGACAGCTGCAGAACAGGGACTGCTTTTCCATTTCTGAATCTGACATTTATTGTTTTGTGTGGATATGTATTGTGCCCAGTAGCTCTTCCCCCAAACTCAAATAAAAATTATGCTACAGCATTGCAAACTGAATTCCTCTTGGCTGGGGCAACTCTTAGTCATCTTTACCTGGCCCCTCACCTGAGGAAGTAGGTCTGCAGAGACTAGGCACTAAATTAAATTCCATTAAAAAAAAAAAAAGAAAGAAAGAAAGAAAAGAAAGAAAAAAGAAAAAGAAACCCCAAACACCAAAAACAAACAAACAAGCAAAACAATAACACTTGGCTTCAACCACCCCCTACCCTTCTCCCTATAGGTATTTCAATGCCTATCAACCTAGAAAAAACATCCTGGGCTTGCCTCTCCATCCCTGTGGCCAACAGGAAGTGGAACTTCACTCCTAAAGGAAGTCCTTGAATCTCTGGGCCTCCATTTTGGCAGGTGTAGAGTATGGAGAATAAACCTCATTAGAAGGTACCTTTGGTCTCTTTCTGCTCTAACACTCTGCACTTGGTTTCTTTCTTTTAGCAGCTCTGCTCCTTATCCTGGCCATGCCAAAAGTCAGTCACTATCTGGGGAAATTTTCTTGGCCCTCCTAGTCTGGATCAGGCCTACGACATCCTTTACTACTTCTTCAGAGCAGAGGTCATAACTGTAATTAAGTTGGATATGTTGTTGTTAGGTACCATTGAGTCCGTATCGACTCATAGCAACCCTAAACACTATTATCAGTGCTTCTCTGCTATTCATAGGGTTTTTCAACGGCTGATTGTTTGGGGAGTGGGTCGCCAGGTCCTTCTCCCAAGCCTATAGTATCTGGTATTCCTAGGCGGTCTCCCATCCAAGTACTAACCAGGCCCGACCCTGCTTAGCTTCTGAGATCTGATGGGATTGGAAGCCACAGTGCTACGGCTGCAGGCTTTAGTTGGACATGGTGGGCCTGTAATCCCAACTCTCAGGAGGCTGAGATAGGAGGATTGCCAGTTTAAGGCCAGCCTGGGGGACAATAGTGAGTTCCAGGCCAGCCTAGGCTACACAGAAAGACCTGGTCTCACCCTTGCTCCCCGAAAAATAAAAATTGCAATGCAGCACTTGTGAAACAATCTACTTAATGCCGATTTTTCTCAACAGATTATAAATTGTCTTAAGGGCAAACACCACATCTCCCTCCACTGCTCTGTGAGGCCCCACACCAAAGCTCAAACACCAGGTGAAAAAATGAATGAATTACTTGCACCTCCTTTTAGAAGAGCTAGGTCGAACAGAAAGAAATGTGCCACAGAAATATAGGGAATTCAGGGGATGAAAGTCACACAGTGTCCAGAAACTCCCATCCATTCTGTCTGTTTTGTGGACTGCTTAAGGATATTAAGAAACTAAAATGGCAGAAAGTGGGCAAGAATGACTTGTGACTATTGGACTCCATCCATCTCTCGAAACCAAAACAGGTGGGTTGCCCAGGGTGCTACTCCCAAATGAACTAGCCTGACAGGCCACCTTCAGAGAGCAGATAGTCTGGAAGTCAGGATTTTCTTGCAAAGAAATCAGTGAACATCGTCTACACTGCACACGTTTGTCTTCCTGGCTTCTGGGCCTATACACCCTCCTTTGCTTTTTCCACTCCCAGAAGAACAGGAAAGGAGCTGTTTCAGGATGCAGAGGCCAGCGCCCAGACAATCTGGCAGCTTGGGTATTTGTGGTGTAAAATGCTTCCACTGTCTCTGCACAGCACTGAGGGGAATGGCCAGGCCCTGGACTGACAATTGACATGTAGGAAAAAGCAGGAAACTCCTAGGATGGAAATTCTGAACATTTACTCTATTTTTATCCTTCCAATACCTTCCAGATGAGTTACAGAAAGCTTACTTATGTGGAGCACATTCAATATGTTCAGATTCACGGAGAATGACTGTACAGCCACCTTGTTTTAATTTGTGATGGACGCAATCTTTATGAAACTGAATTTTGCTAAGTCTCCATTCTCCAGGGTAGAATGTTATTGTACAAATGTTTAAATGTATTACTTTATATGTGCTAAATAGCAAGCTATACAAAAGTTGAGAAATAAAACCAATACTTTTTTTTTTTTTTTTGCAGTATTGAGGTGTTGAATCCCAGGCCTTGTGCATGCTTAGCAAGTGCTGTACCACTGAGCTATACCCCCCAGCCCCTTTTTCATTTTCAGATTTTCAGATAGGGTCTTGCTAAGCTGCACAAGCTGCCTCTGGTCTCAAACTTTGGATCCTCCTGCCTCAGCCACTAAAACAGCTGGGATTACAGGTGTGTGCCATGGTGCCTGGCTCTCTTATATTTTGGGTTTTGTTTTTGTTTTTGTTTTTTTGCAGTACTGGGAGTTGAACCCAGGGCCTTGCGCCTGCATGCTCTGCAAGTGCTGGACCACTGAGCTGCACCCTCAGCCCATTTTTTTTACTTTTTGAGACAGGGTCTCACTAAATTAGACTGCCTCTGGTTTCGAACTTGAGATCCTCCTGGCTCCACCTCCTGAGCCACTGGGATTACAGGCATGCACCACCATGCCCGGCTGTATTTTGGCTTTTTGAGACAGCATCTTGCTATGTAGCCCAGGCTGGCCTCAAACTTGCAAACTCTAGCCTCAGCCCCCCAACTGCTGGGACTACAGGCGCATACCACTATGCCTGACAGCAATTTACTTTTTAAAAAAATCAACCACCACCACCACCACCACCCCCCAAAAAACAAAAAACAAACAAACAAAAAAACCCAAGAGCTTATACATTCTAATGAATTATTTTCCAAAGCTAGCACCTTTGGAGGTTTCATATCATTACTTAAAATATTTTTATTAGGAAACAAGATTGAAAAGTAATGAACTAAACATTTAACTCAAATCTAGATAAAAGAGTCATAAGTCAAAAAAGGAATTAATAATGATAAAAGCATAAATACAAAAGGCAAAAAGAAGAAGAAAAAGAGGACGAGGAGGACAAGCAGAAAGAGAAGTGGCCTGTAACAATAAGACATCTGGTTTGCGGGTAAAAAAAAAAAAAAAAAAGCCAGACATGGTGGCGCCCCAGCCTATAACCCTAGCACTTGAGAGGCTGAAACAGGAAGATCACTAGTGGGAGGCCTGCCTGGGCTGCACAAAATGACTGACTCAAAACAAACAAACAAACAAAAAAAACCCTTAAAATATATAAATAAATAAAAATAGATAATCCTTTCGAATATATGATCAACAAGAAAAAAGAGAGAAGGCATAAAGGGAACAGTAGGGCTGAGAAAGGAGCTAGAACTACAGATTTAGTGAAAAGCTTTTCACATTGGGTGTGGATTACACATAATTATATCCAATGGAGCTGAGAATATAGTTCAATGGTAGAATGCTTTCCTAGCATATGTGAGGCCTTGGGTTCAAAACCTAGCACCACACACAGACACAAAAATATTAAGATAATAATAATAATAAATTTAAAAGATTAAATTTAATAGATGATGGTCAAGGAAAATATAAAGTATCAAAATCAACTCAAGAAAAATCAAGGAAACAATACCCCACAGCAGAAATCCGTAAGCTATTCAAAGAACTAGCCATGAAAACTATATCAACACCAAGCGGTTTTCTGGGTGAATTCTACCAAATGTCTATTGAACAGATAATTTCTACATTATCTTGACTTTTCCATAATTTATGAGATTAATAAGGAAAGTATCTTAATTTCTTCTATGTTAGTTAGGTACCATCGAATCGGTATCCGACTCATAGCGACCCTGTGTACAACAGGGGAAACACTATTGTCAGTGCTTCTCTGCTGTTCATAGGGTTTTTCAATGGCAGATTGATTTTTGGGAGTGGGTTGCTAGGTCCTTCTCCCAAGCCTACAGCACCTGGTGTTCCCAGGTGGTCTCCCATCCAAGTACTAACCAGGCCCAACCCTGCTTAGCTTTGGAGATCTGAGGGGATCAGATGCCACAGGGCTACGGCTGCAGGCCAATTTCTTTTATGAGGCTAATATATTCCTGATACCTAACTGGACTAAAATAGTACCAAAAACAAACAAAAACAAATAAGCAAAATAAAACAAAACTGAAGACCAATCTTAATTTGTGAAGATATAGGCAAAAACTCTGCCTATATCAGCGAACAGTATTTAGCAGTTTTAAAAGAGTAATTCATTAGACTGTGGAGGGTTTATGCCAACAATTGTTGTTGTTGTTGTTGTTGTTGTTGTTAGGTGCCATCGAGTCGGTATCTGACTCATAGCGACCCTCACAGGGTTTTCAAAGGCTGACTATTTCGGGATTTCCTTGGAAGTGGATTGCCAGGCCCTATCTCCCATTTTTGCGGTGCCGGGAATTGAACTTGGGACCTCAGAGTCTGCAGCGCAGCGCTCTACCAACTGAGCTAAATCCCAGCCCACCAACAATATAGGATATAGTTAAATTACAAGAGTAAAAGGATGGCTAAATTATCTGTTAACATAGCTTCTCATTTGTTCAACAAATAGATAATAAGTGTTTTCTGTGTTAGATTATGTGCTAAGTGCTGGAGATACAGCAGTAAACCAGAAAGTTCTTGTCCACATGGAGCCAACATCCTCAGGGGAGAAGGAAATCACTAAGAAGGAAATCAACAGTTTGATAGAACACAGAACCACCTAGGGAGGCTTGCTTTATACAAGGTGGATGGCGAAGGCTTTGTGTGGAGCAACCTTTTCAGCTGGATTTAAAAGCAACTGCTTTATTGGTCAAGGAACCAGAGGGGTGATCAGGTGGCTGGGACATGTGGGCAGCAGAAGAGGGGTAGAGATGACCCTTTAAAGGCAGGAGGAACCAGATCGTACTGGGTCCTGCAGGCCATGTAAGAATTGTATTTTACGAATAACGGGAGGTCACAGAAGGGTTTTGTTTTGTTTTCCTAGTTGATACGTAGGAATTGCACATGTTTATGGGGTACAGTGTGATGTTTCAATATATGCACACCCTGTATAATAGTCAAATAAGAGTTACGGAAAGCTTTCAGCAAGAGAGTGATCAGCACCATTTCAACCATTAGTCACTCTCTGTTTAACACCTAGGGTTTGTAAGTTTGTCAGAGGCCTAGGAAGATGTTTGGGACATGAAAAACTACAAGTCCAAAATACAAAAAGAACTGTAATCATAACAATGGATAACTGCTTAAAAGTCCTTGAAATGTAACCACCTATCAACTTCATTCACTATTTTAAGTTTAACATTTATTAAATTTCCATTTCATTTGAAAATGATTCTCACGTTACAAAAATTCTTAAGTACATTAACTGTTAAGAAGTCTTATTTAATTATGAATTAAATAAGCTGCTTGTAGACAAATAATTTTAGAAAGAAAAATAATAAAAATTACTTTAAAATGTGAAAGCAGACATAGATACAATCAATTAATGGGATGGGGGTACCTTTTAATGTTTCCTGTAACATGGTAAGGAGTCTGTAAAATTTCCAAAAACACGTATGTCCAGGACTCGTGCAAGACTTACAACCACTTTGGAAGAGAGAGGATCAGATCTGTGTTTCCAGAAGCTCATCCTGGCTTCCATCTGGAAAATACACTCTAAGGATCAAGGGAAGCAAGGCAAAAGTAAGAAAGCAACTGTGACCATCTAGGTGAGAGAGGGCAACCTGGGTCAGGTGGAGAAAAGGGAAAAAGGACAAAGTATATTTTGTAGGTAGAAATGATTCTATTGCACGACAACTGGTCCTTTTTAAATAGAAAATGGAGGTACTACAGCTCAGCTCAGCTGGACTTCAAAGGAAGGATAGGACCCGCACGGTGAAAAAGAGTTGCTTTGTGGTAAAGCCAATGAAGCTTAAAGTGCAGCACCCCTCACGTTCATGGGCTCCTCCTGAAAACCTAGGAGAGGTCCGAACAAGGTGCCCAATGACCCTTTATTTTTTTCAGTTATGATATACAGTTTTTCAGGTTTTTTATTCTATTAAAATGCACATAGTGTAGGTGGGCATGGTGACACACATCTGTAATCCCAGGACTTGTGGGGTGGGGGACGACTATGAGTGTAAGGCCAGCCTGGGCTACATAGTGAGACTCTGACTCAAAAAAACCAAGGGCTGGGAGTGGAATTTAGTGGTAGAGCTCTTGTCCAGCATGTGTAAGACCCTGGGTTTGGTCTCCAGCAATGCAAAATAAACAAAGTATTCTGGACACTATGCTGTTGTTGTGAGGTACCATCGAGTCGAATCCGACTCCTAGTGACCCTCATAGGGTTTTCAATGGCTGTTTCAGGATTCCCTTGGGAGTGGATTGCAAGGTCCTTCTCCCATTTTGCGGTGCTGGGAATTGAACTCAGGACCTCAGAGACTGCAGAGCAGCACTCTACCAACTGAGCTAAATCCCAGCCCTCTGGACACTATAGGATTATCTATTCTCTTTTTAGAAAATATCACAGAATTGTAGTATGAAGGGATGATCAGTTTGCAGCCGAAAAATGAAGAGAAGATTCACAGCAATGTGTTAAGAGTAAATCAATATAAATATCTGCTACTTTTCGGAATTTTGTGGTATTTGTCAACTTTGTTGTTTTTGTTTTGCTTTTTTGTTTAGAGACAGAGTCTCTCTGTGTAGCCTATGCTGGACTAAAACTCATCCTCCTGGCTTATGCTCTTGAGGACCAGGATTTACAGGTGTTAGCATGCCTTGATTTGTCAACTTTTTGAGTTGCCACTTTTGGATTTCTTTCCTCACTGTAAATAAATATTCACTGGTATATGTACACAATGAAATATTATTTAGTCATAAAAAGGATGAAATAATGTCATTTGTGACATAGATAAATGTTAGAAGACATTATGTTTAGAGAAATAAGACAGACACTGAAGGACAAATACTGATCCCACTCATCTAAAGAATCTAGAAAAGCTGACCTCATGGAAGTTCAGAGTAGAATAGTAGTTAGCAGAGGCTGGGAAGAATAGTGGGAAGAGAAGATGGCAGCAGGTTGGCCAACAGCCACAATGTTTACAGTTAGGAAAACTAAGTTCTGGTGTTCTACGGCATAGTGGATGACTACAGATTACAATATTGCATCATGTATTTCAGACAGCTAGAAGAAAGCATTCTGAATGCTTTAATAACTGCAAGAAAGGATAACTTTAAAGTGATGAGTATGTTGATTATCCTGAAAATGATCACTACATAATGTATACATGTATCAAAACATCAGTTGTTGTTGTTGTTATTAGGTGCCATCAAGTCAGGTCCCACTCATAGAGACCCTATGTACAACAGAATGAAACACTCCAGACACTGTGCCATGCCCAGCACTATTGTTAGTGCTCCTCTGCTACTCATAGGGTTTTCGATGGCTGGCTGTTTTGGGAGTGGGCTGCCAGTCCTTCCCCTAGGCCTACAGCACCCAGTAGTGCCAGGCATCCTCCCATCCAAGGACTAACTAGACCTAATCCTGCTTAGCTTCGGAGATCTGACAGGGTCAGATGCCAGGTATTACATAATGTTTACGGTTATCAAAATATCACAGTACACCCCATAAACATGTATGCCAATAAACTATTTTTAAACAAATAATCATTTTTAATCTAATTTTTTATTTGAAACTACTTTTCTTTTTCTTAAAGACTATCTCACAAAACCTGGATTTGCTCCTGGCCAGAAAAGAAAGCATATTAGCCTCAACAGAGGCGTGCGTGGGCAAAGGAAATCAGATGTGCATGGGCCTTACTGACACCCACCTTGTGGACAGCCACTGGCAGGGGCAAGAAGTTCCTTAAGCAGCCGTGAAGATGGACGGGCAGGCTAAGGGCATCCTGCAGAGGCCCTTATAAACCTCCCCAAAATAAACAAACAAAACCAGAAACTTCAGACATGGCTAGAAAGGAATTTCTGCAAAGTAAACAATAACTGGCTTACAGAGACACATAAAGGAGAGGAACAGTGATAAAGTCAGGTCTATTGAAACATTTAAGAAAGCAACGAATACAAAGTCAAACGTGACATATTACCAATTCATTTTTCTTTTACTACTAACAAATAAAATCCTAGAATTCCGGGATTCTTAATAACCCCCACTTCAGATTTTCCAAGTGAAATGGGAACTCAAGAGATATCTTCATTCACAAAGTATGTATGTATGTATTGACACTTTTTGTGTACCAGGCACTTTTGTAGGCAAGGGACCAAGGCAACCAGAATCTCTGTCCTTGTAGAGCTGAAGATCTAGATGAAGCTTCACTGAACCTAACCTTCCGACGGCCTATCATTGTACTCTGCCTCCAGGACTCCCCCCTTATTTCACCTGCAGACTCCTGGTGGGAAGAGGGAAATAAGCAGGGTGTCCACCCCCCTCTATGACCATTGTTGTTGTTAGGTGCCATCGAGTCAGTATCCGACTCATAGCAACCCTTATAGGGTTTTCAAAGGCTGACTGTTTTGGGATTGCCTTGGGAGTGGATTGCCAGGTCCTTCTCCCATTTTTGTGGTGCTGGGAATTGAACTTGGGACCTCAGAGACTGCAGCGCAGTGCTCTACCAACTGAGCTAAATCCCAGCCCATTCTATGACCATAAAATTGGGGAAATAAACACTGTCTGCTTTTCAGGGAACCCCAGGGATTCTGGACGTGAAGGTACATTTCCTCCTCTATACTTACATAATACTAAAGATTCACAAGATTTTGCAACTACATAACATTATCTCCAGAAAAAAACCTTGAAAGGCCCCTTTAAAGGACAAAGATAAACACATTTTGCCTTTAAAACCATGTTTTCCATAAAGGCATATCATTTGTCCATAAGTAAAATACAAGCAAAATAAGCAAGATTTTTATTAAGTTAACTGCAATTTTCTTGGAGCTGCATGATCGACCCTATTCATTGTTGCTTAAAGTCTTCACCTGAGCATAAAAGTAAGAGTAATCTGCAGTTTCCAGAACTTATTATTTTACTATTGAGAGACACTTGGGGGAAAAAAGTTTTCAGAGAATTCTTTAAAACAAAACCAATGCAAATTAGAAAATTTATCAGCAATAGAAAATTTCCCACAGATAATAGTACAAAATGTTGATGGTTTTACACAAATTTCCAAAAGAAAAAATTCCATAAGCATATGATATCATCTACTGAACCTCTTATAGCATTTTCCAAATATCAATTGACTTCAAAATAACTCCATCCAAAACTTGAAAAGATTATGTATAGAAAAGCAAACTATTCTGATGTCCAGCTTATTACCATATTATAGTGGACTTTACAGAAAATTCAACTTAGTACTCTTAGCACATATTTTAATGACTCATAGGGGAGGAAAAAATGGTAAAATCCTGGTGCTACAATATACAAAATAAAATGTTTAAAATAAACCTTTCCAGTGAGCATGGCTCATTCCTATAATCTCAGCAACTGAGGAGGCTGAGGCAGGAGGATCATAAGTTCAAGACCAGAGGCAGCCTGCATAACTTAGTGAGACCCTTCCTTATTAAATAAATAAATAAATAAATAAATAAATAAATAAATAAATGTTTTTAAAAAGTGGTCTGAGGGTACAGCAGTTATAACGCATGTGTGAAACCCTGGGATCAGCAACCCAGTACTAAAAAGAAAAAAAAAAAAAAAAAGATGGAGGATGTTGTCTATAAAATGCATTATAAAATAAGGTTTTAAAAACTTTTAGTAATACATTTTATTTAACACAACATATAAACAAGATTATCATTTCAACATTTTCTTTATTCTAATTATATATTTTTGTACAATTTTATCACTAAGTTTTTAAAAATTTAGTAAGAGGCAGGAAGTACAGCTCAAAAATATAGTGCATACTTAGCAATCTCAGGTCCTAGGATCAATTCCCAGCACCAAAATTAAATTAAATTAACAATAACAACAACAACAAAAAGTAGTTAAAAACCCATAAAGTTTATTGTCTTAACCTTTTTTTTTTTTGGTCTTTTTTTTGTGTGTGGTACTGGGGGTTGAACCCAGAGCCTCACACTTGCATGCTTTGCAAGTGCTGGACCACTCAGCTGCCACCTCCAGCCTATTTTCTTTACTTTTTTGAGACTGGGTCTCACTAAATTACACAGACTTCCTCTGCTCTCAAACTTGTGATGCTCCTGCCTCTGCCTCCCAAACCGCTGGGATTACCATGTGACACCGTGCCTGGCTCATCTTAACCATTTTCAAGTGTACAGTTCAGTAGTACTCAGTACATACTGCAGTACAACAGATCTCCAGAACATTTTTTTTTTTTTTGAGACAGGGTCTCGCTCTGTAGTTCAGGCTGTCCTCAAACATGGAATCTTCCTGCCTCAGCCTCCCATGAACTGGGACTACAGGTGTGCACCACTATCCTTCACCCTCCAGAGCATATTCATCTTGCAAAATTGAGACTACTCCCGTTAAACATTAATTCCCCTTAGCATTTGGCAACCACCTTTCTCCTGTTTCTATGACACTGGCTACTTCAGGTATTTTCACATGAGTAGAATTATACTGTATTTGTCTTTTTTGACTGGCTTATTTTGCTTAGGATGATATCCTCAAGGTTCATTCATGTCGTAGCACATGACAAGGATTTCTTTCCTTTTTAAGGACACATAATATTCTGTAATATGTATAGGCTACATTTTGTTTAGCTATTCATCTGTGAATCAATACCTAGGCTGCTCCTACCTCTTGACCATTGGGAATAATGCTACAATGAATGCGAGTGTGCAAACATCTTTTTAACAGATTCTACTTTTGTTATTGTTAGGTGCTGTCGAGTTGGTATCCAAACCATAGCGACCCTACGTACAACAGGGGAAACACTATTGTCAGTGCTTCTCTGCTATTCATAGGGTTTTCAACGGCAGATTGATTTTTGGGAGTGGGTTGACAGGTCCGTCTCCCAAGCCTACCGCACCTGGTGTTTCCAGGTGGTCTCCCATCCAAGTACTAACCAGACCCGACCCTGCTTAGCTTCCGAGATCTGATGGGATCAGATGCCACAGGGCTACAGCTGCAGCCACGATTCTACTTTTAGACATTTGTTTTTAATAATGGCATCTCGTAAAATGAGCCAAAAACATTAATAAAACTCAATCAACAAAAGTTTACTAGAAAAAATAAATCATTTTAGTAGGTTAAAGACAAGTATCTGTTGATAATATGAGTAAATTTCAGCATGGTGATTCAACATTTATGCTTGTATGCACGTTATATTGGGAAAAAAAGAGCTAGGCGTGGTGACGCACACCTATAATCCCAGCAGCTCGGGAGGCAGAGGCAGGAGGATGGCAAGTTTGAGACCAGAGGCAGTCTGTGTAACTTATTGAGATCCTGTCTCAAGAAGAGAAAAAAAAATGGGCTGGGGGTGCAGCTCAGTGGTCCAGCACTTGCAAAGCAAGCAAATGCGAGGCCCTGGGTTCAACCTCCAGTACTGCAAAAAGGAAAGGAAAGGAAAGGAAAGGAAAGGAAAGGAAAGGAAGGAGGAAAGAAGGAAAGAAGGAAAGAAGGAAAGAAAGAAGGAAAGAAGGAAAGCAAGAAAGCAAGAAAGCGGACAGATGAGGGAAGAAGAGAAAAGGGAGAGAGAGAGGGAGGGAATAAAGAGATCAAACTCATTACTACACCAAAACTGACATTGAGGTTCAAAATCATTTACAACAAATGATGTTCCCCAAAATATCTAGTTTGTCATGAGTATCATTAAGAAAAAATACTTATCAAAACTAAAACAAAAGCCTTTCTGGGTAGAAACATTTTATCTGAAATGAGCTTTCCATGTTGTTGTTTGGAGCCTCTGAGTCAGGTCCAACTCCTATATAGTGATCCTGCGTACAAGAGAATGAAACACTACCTGACATTGTGCCATGCCCAGCATCTTCTTTGCTATTCACAGGGCTTTTCAATGGCTGATTATTTCCGGAGTGGGCTACCCGGTCCTTCTCCCAAGCCTACAGCACCCGGTGTTCCCAGGAGGTCTCCCATCCAAGTACTAACCAGGCCTGACCCTGCTTAGCTTCCAAGAACAGATGAGATCAGGCACCAGGACAATCTATGAGCAAGTATTTTCTTGTGATGCTTTTTGAAAAACATAGTTTTTATATTTACTACTGCATTAAACATGCTATACAAATAAAACTGTAATTCTAATGTAGTAATTAATATGGCAATAAACTTAGCTTGTCTGATTTGCAACGGTAACTCTCTTAAAATGAATATCGTCAGAGAAATGATTACATTTATACACTAACAGTAAATAAACTCCATTAAAAAACAATAATATTTAAACAATAAATATAGTGTGTTTAAAACTATATACAATACTAAATCTTATTCACAAACACCAGAATTCAGTACAATTGATCTAAATATTGTTTGCTATAGAAATTTCTCAAAATCAAAAGTTTATTATTTTTGAGCTTTCTACATGCATAGCAACCTTAGTCTGCCTGTTAAAAGGATTTAGTTCTATTGAAATAAATAGCACAGAAATAAAATAACTTTTTAAAGGCTTCTATAACTTATAATCAAGGTGTTAAATGAAGAAACAAAGAAAGTGCCACAGATCAGCTAACAAAATAATTTTAGACCTAATCTTTGTAAGAACTTGCTCTGTGATTGTGAACAAGTTATATTACCCCTGTGCTCTATCCATCCTCCATAAAGGAAATAGGCTATTTATACTGACTGATACCAATGAATGAGAGCCATTTTGGAAATCAACTCGGAAAAAATTAAGTTAGATCTCTGCCTCACACCATATACAAATATAAGTGACAGTTCAAGTAAGGATCTAAATGCCAAAAAGAAAGCCAAAAAAATAAGGATAATTTATGATGCAAGAGTTGGGCCTTTTCCAGGCAAATATGAAACAAGGAAAACATAAGGACTAACTGATTCTACTATATAAGAATTTTAAAAGTTGGTTAGTATGAAAGCTATCCCAGTGTTAAATGATAAAGGTCAGGAGAAAATACTTAAGACATCTCAACAGACAAAGGTTGATATCCAAAATTTATAAAGGGCCCTAAAAAGCTATGAAAAATAAACAATTGAACAGGAAAATGGATAGATGATATATAAAATAAAAATAAGTGGCCAATAAACAAAAGATATTCCATCTTTAAGTCAAAAATTGTAATTTAAAATAATAAAATATTAGAGTGGGAATCCTAAAAATAAATATTTTGTTGGCATCAAAGATGTGGGATTACAGATGTGTGCCACTGTTGTTATTGTTAGGTGTTGTCGGGTCCAACTCATAGGAACAACAGAACAAAACACTCTGCGACTCTGCACCAAGCATGTGATCTTTTTTGTGTTTAAGCCCATTGTTGTAGCCACTGTGTCAATCCCTCTAGTTGAAGGTCTTCCTTTTTTTCCATTCACCTGCCACTCTCCCAAACATAATGCCCTTCTCCAGGGCTTGGTCTCTCCTGACAACATGTCCAAAACACGTAAGACACTCTAGCTATCCTTGCTTCCAAGGAGCTCTCTGTTCGCACTTCTACACAGCTTAAATTTTTTAAAAATATTTTTAAAATACTTTTTATTTTGTTTTGTTTCCTGAAACAAAAAGCACACACCCCATTGCTCCCCACTCTCACAGAGGGTAGGAAGGTCTACAGAAGGAGCAACTAGTGAGAAGACCATTTCTGCTTTATCATTTCCATATAAGATAGCAGACCAGGCCCAGAAAAGACAAAGTCAGCGGCTGGGGATACAGCCCAGTGGTAGAGTACTTGTCTCGCAAGCACAATGCCCTGAGTTTCATCCCTAGCACCAAACCAAACCAATCAAACCAGCTAACCAACCAACCAACCAAATAAAAGCCCAAAAACTGAATCAGAATTCATCTGTGAAAAGGCCAGGCAACAGGAAGCTTACAAAGAATGGTACAGATACTACACAAGATGTTCAAGGCCGATGGGGCTGTTTATAACTTTCTGAAGGAAGCCAGCCACAATGGAGCACACCTGTTATCCTAACGACTCGGGAGGCAGAGGCAGGAGGATTGCAACTTCGAGACCAGAGGCAGTCTGCGTAATTTATGGAGAACCAGTCTCAAAAAGTAAAAAAAAAAAAAAAAAAAAAAAGGCTGTGGGTGTAGCTCATTGGTACAGCACTTGCAAAGCATGCAAGCCTGAGGCCTTGGGTTCAGCCCCCAGTAGGGCAAAGGAAAAAAAACTTTCTGAACGGAGCACAGGGTATGTAACACAAAACTTGTGCAGAATCTGCCCCAGCAATGCTTTCTGAACCCCTGAAGCAGCTGATTCAGAATAGGGCTTACTAGAGCAGGTTTTAAAGATTGGAAAATGGACACCCTCTAGAGAACAGAACTTACATCTGTGTCTTAAAAATAGGCTTAATGCCATTTTCATTGTTTCCTCCAACTCGTTCTTACTCATGAGACTCTGGCCCTGACAACCGCAGCTTTGGTAACCACAGTACTTTCAGGAACACTGCCCAAGGATGGCAAAGGATTTGACAGAGTGACACTAAAACACCTTAAAGTCAGCAGGATCTGGGTTCAAATCCTATATCCCATTTCAAGCTGCATTACCACGAACAAGTTAACCAACCCAAAGCTCTAAGACAGTATGTTGTAGCAAGTAGAAAAGACAGATTAAAAAACATCTAATCAAGTATCTTGTGCACAGTAAGCCCCTGACAAATGGAGCAGTGACTTTTATATTACAAGACCTATGACTGGAATGTAGGATGGGAGTGTGGGTAGGGATCAGGGAAAAATCACCTTCAGTATGTCTCCTGTCATTCCAGTGGGACCAGACAGATGTCTGGCATCCTAAAAACTTGCTAAAGATGAATTGATCCCAACAATCCATCCAGAATGTAAGTGCATTAAATAGAATACAGCAAAGTTAGGATTTATATTGTGAGCTATTTTTAAAACTGCTAGATTAGCAAATTAAAGAGGCTGGGAAAATATCCTGGTTTCCATTCACAACAAACAGAAGGTAGGTATGCCTTGCTCCTTTAATGAATCTGGCCTCCTGGCAGCTAGTCTGTTCTGCATAATTCATTCCTAAGGGTTTCAGAGACGTCAATTTCTTAAGACAGACCAAAATTAAACTAACATATTTTCTGAGGAAAAAAAGATGAAGGAGAGGAGTTTCTCTCTACAAATTTTTGATAAATACCATGAACCACAATCCCATTCAATTTAGGAGACTATCTAAATAAAAATTAGTAGCTATGTCAGTACTTGAAGCCAGTCTTAAGTGTTTTTCCTTTAAAAGGGCATATAGAAACCAGTGTGCTCTGCAACACAATTTTTCACATTCTATGACAGAGGGTGGAAAAAAAAATCTACTCACTGCCACCAAAAAGCTATCCAACAGACTGAATTCAGGTTTAAAACCAATCACTCTTTAAGAAGTCAGAAGAGAGATCCTGAATTATTTAGAATGTTGGCTAAGTTATATTATTTATAATTCCTGTTCCATTAGGGAAACAATTTGTTATTTAAACAATGATCAGAAGTATAAATAACCACTGGAATAGAATTACAGGAAGTACTATTCAAATAAATTCACACATGGAATGTGGGGAGCAATGCATTAATTTAGTACACTTCATAAACAAATTAAGAAAAGGATGTACCATTTTATACCTTCTTTGGAAAACAATCAAACTGAATTAGTTCAATTTGGAACATCCTGAGCCATAAAGCCTTTGCTTAAGTATAACATAAATTTTGAGTAGTTAAGTGTAAAAAACTACAAAGCCAACTTTCTTGTCTCTCCAGTTAATCGGTCTATAAATAGGAGCAACGCATTAGTAGCCACCAAAGCAACTGGTGAATTCCACAATTATCTCCAACATATACATCCCCAGTAAACATGCGCTCAGCACACTGAACCCAAGTGCTTCCAAAGACCGGTAATGGGAGCCTCTTTAAATAAACTGTGACTCACTGTTTGCTTTCTTCACCAGGAGGTGGAGTCTTGCCATGCCCTTCCATTACAAAATCCTCCTGTTCCACCTGCAAAGGTAAGCACCACAGGTCAGCAGCAGCCAGTAACTAAGATGCACCTCACTCCAGAGTTCCACACCCTGCTCTGTGCACAACCAAAGGGCCAAAGGACTACCGTGGCCAGAACAGAAGCCTGGCCCAACCCAACTACTCCTCAGGTTTGCTTGGCTGAGTTGGTTTGCAGAATGAAAAAAGTAGCATGTTGATTTGCAACTCATATAACTGTGACAAAGGATTACCATCCAGGATAAAAGAAAGAAAAAGTTGCCCTAAGATAAATCAGTAAAATAACTGAGTAGGAGTTTCATTAGAGACAACACACAAATGGTCCCTAAACATGTGAAAAGCAGCTTAATGTCAGGTCAGTCAGGAAAATGCAAATAAAAAACATAAAGATGCCATTTCACAACTACCTTGGTAAAAATTACAAAGCCCAGCAACACCAAGTGGTAGCAAAGGAGGGGAGCAACAGCAACTCTCATCCATTCCTAGGAGGAGGGAAAACTGGTACAACTACTTTGAAAAACAATTGGTCATTATCTAAATAAGTACATTCAAACACAGACTTACTATGCAAACCCATGAATGCATTTCTAGGTACACATTCTAAATAATCTTTTGTACATATATAGAAATATTTATGGTATATTTTAACAGGAAAAAATACAGAAACAAATATCCATCAACAGTAAAATAGACAAATATGCTATTATCTTTTCAAGGCTACACTGCATGAAAATGAATGAACTACAGCTATACACTTAATTCTGGTTGAGTTACAAAAATACAATATTGGGTAAGAGAAGCAAGTCACAAAAGAATACAGTTATCTCTCAGTATCCAGCAGGGACTGGTTCCAGGGCTAACCTTTTTTGGATACCAAAATCCAAGAAGGCTCAAGTTCCTTAAACAAAACAGGATGGTAGTTGCATATAAGATACATACACCCTCCTGTATACTTTATTTCTAGATTTCTTATAACACATAATAAAACAGTTGCTGTATTGCTTACAGAATGATGAAAAATCTGTATATGTTCAGTACAGAAGTAATTTTTTAATTTTTCTTTTTCTTTTTCTTTTTTTTTTTTTTGTATTGGGGATCAAACCCAGGCCCTCATGCATACTATGCAAGCACTGTACTACTGAGCTACAGATCCAGCCCATTTTTTTGTCCCCAATACTTTCTATCTGTAATTGGTTAAGTCCAAAAATGAGGAACTCACAGACAGGGAGGGCTGATTGTACAAATATAGTGTGATCTATTATTTATTTCTTTATTTATTTAGGAGACAAGGTCTTGCTGTGTACCCTAGGCTGGCCTCAAAGTCACAATCCTCCTTCAGCGTCTGGAGTGCTGGGATTACAGGCATGCGTCACTATACTCAGCTTGATTTTATTAATATAGAGTTTAATATTCACAAGTTTAACCCTATGCAGATTGAGATCCCTAATCTGAAAATCTTACGTTGGTGCCCAAAGTTTCGGATTTCAGAGCTTTTCAGATTTCAGATTAGAGATGCTTGGCCTGTAAAATCATTGCAGATATTCCAAAATCCAAAAAACTCAAAATCTGAAACACTCCTGGTCCCAAGCATTTAAGGATAAGCAATACACAACCTACACATGTGTGTATATGTGGACATATCTGTATAAAAACAGGGTTTTTTAAACTATAAAAAAAGGAATAAGCTGAGTATCATAGTGCATGCCTGTAATTCCAGCTACTATGGAGGCTGAGGCACAGGATTGCAAGTTCAAGGACAGAGGCAACCTGAGCACTTTACAGAGATTTTGTCTCAAAATAAAAAATACAAAATGCAAAAAGAGGATAGAGGTGCAGTGCAGTGGCTTGGCTGGCATCAGGGTGATTCTGGGGTTCAACACCCTGTATTGAGGAAAATAAAAAAAGAAAGAAAAGAGAAAGAACAAAGATAGAGATAGAGCAGAGATAGAGCTCCTCTACTAATGGGCTTATCAGTCCTATGAAAATGCCCCCGAAAGTTATAATTTTAAAAATCAGATTTATATGAGAAATAGCTGGTGTTATTCCCAATTTAGTAAAATAAGTCTATTCCTTTTTTTTTCCCCCAGTCTTTAGGGGTTGAACCCAGAGCCTCATACATACTTTGCAAGTGCTCTATCACTAGGCTGTACCCTCAGCCCATTTTTAATTATTTTATTTTGAAACAGAGTTTTGTTAAATTATGCAGTCTGCCTCTTGTCTCGAACCTGTGATTCTCCTGCCTCCACTTCCAGAGCTGCTGGGATTACAGCCATGAGCCACTGCACCCAGCTAATAAGCCCATTCTTATAGCCCTAATTTCTAGAAGACAGACAACAGTGCCACAGATACACACCCCAAGGAAACCCAAACAAAAGCAGTGCGTTCCAGGGCTATGTCCTTCCCACAGCATGCACTGCTCAGGAATCCTGGAGGAGGTGAGATACTATGAGACTGTTAGACTCTCCAAAAGCACAGGGGGGAAAAAAAAAAAAAAGACCTTATTTCCATTAAAAAGAGAAATCGGCAAAGAGTAAGGAAGAATGACAAAGAACACCCACTGTGCATACTGTGAAATTCAAGCCAGGTTTTAACTTTTATTTCTCCTTTATGGGTCTGTTTCTGCAGCCTACAGGGCTTTTCCAAGGAAAGAGAGGATTCTCCCATCCTAATTTTGTTGTTGTTAGGTGCCCTGGAGTCAGAACCAATTGATAGCGACCCTCATAAGGTTTTCGATAACTTGTTTTAGGATTGCTTCAGAGTGGACTGTCATATCCTTCTCCTGTTTTTGCAATGCTGAGGATTGAAACTAGTTCCTCGGAGCCTGCAGAGCAGCCCTCTACCAACTGAGGTAAACCTCAGCCCATCCTAATTTACAGTGTTCTAAATCCTTGGGGCTTGCAGGTATAGTTCAGTGGTAAAGCGCCTGCCTAGCATACGGGAAGCTCTGTGTTCGGTCCTCACCACAGCAAAAATAAACATATAAACAAACAAACAAGAAATAAATCTATCTCTAGATGTAAAAGGGGGTGTGTGGCTTGACAATGTTGCAGAGGGAGCTATGAAGAGAGAGCTATGAGAGATGATCTATATCTAGATCTGACTTTTGATTACAAAAGTGTACACATCAGTTAAAATCACTCAGCTGTGCATTTAATGTTTTTTTTTAAAAAATTAAAGATTTTTTGTTTTTATTTTTGAGATAGACTCTCATGTATCCCAGGTTGTCCTAGAACCCACTATGTAGACTAGGCTGGCCTCAAACTCCCAGTGATCCTCCTGCCTCAGCCTTCTGAGTGCTGGGATTGCAGGCATGCACATGCATCACCACACTTGGCTTTATTTAATGCTTTTAGCCATATAAATGTCATCCTTTTTTTTTTTTTTTCTCCCCCGGTAGTTGGAGGTTGAAACCAGGGATTTGCACACACTTTGCAAGTGTTCTACCACTGGGCTGCACTCCAGCTCGATTTTTGTTTTTTATCTTGAGACAAGATCTTGCTAAACTACACAGGTTACCTCTAGCTTCGAACTTGCAATCCTCCTGGCTCTGCCTCCTTAGTCCTTGGCATTACAGGTATGTGCTACTGTGCCTAGCATAAATGTCATCCTTTAATTACGAAAAAAATAAGCTGAATAAGTGTTTCAATATATTAAGTTTCTTGGAACTTTAGGCTTAAACCATTTTCTTAAAGGCAAGAATGTCTATATTCCCCTGGTAAAAGTCCTCTCCACTTAAGAAGCTCTAAAATTGTGGACCTTGATTTGTGTTTACTTGTGCTTGCACTCTTTGCAAGTGCTGTACCACTAAGCTGCAGCCCCAGGCTATTTTTTTACTTTTTGAGACAGGGTCTTGCTAAATTACAGACGGCCTCTGGTCTCAAACTTGAGATCCTCCTGCCTCTGCCTCCCGGAGTCGCTGGGATTACAGGCATGTGCCATCACACCTGGCTCTATAATCAATTTTTAATTAACCACAATAATGACAAGATTTAGTAGTTGAAAAGCCCGTAGCTTCAAGAACCTCCTCTATATCAGCTCCCAGATCTTTAATTCCAGCCCTCTAGTTCTACCTACATGGCCCAATAGGTCCAAAATGAAACATTATCTCAGCCCCCAAATTTCCTCTCTCATATCTTTTATTTCTACAAATAGTAGGACCATTTACCAAGATCCTCTAACGAGAAATCTACAATTGAAGGAGATCCTCCATCTGTCTTCCATAATCTCCCATTCAATGAGTCCCTAAGTACTGTAGCTTCTTTTTCCACATGCTAGGCAAGTGCTCTGCCACTGAGCTGCACCTCGGGCCATATTTTATTTTATTTTACTTTTGAGACAGGGGCTCACTATGTTGCACAGGCTTCCATTGGCCTTGAACCCGATATCCTTCCGCCTCAGCTCTCAAGTAGGTGGGATTACAAGTGTGCACACTGTGCCTGGCTCATCTATGACCCTTTCTAAACTGCTGACTTCTCTATCAGTTGCACTATGACAAAAGCCTTCTTACTGGTTTTTTTGTTGTTGTTGTTTCTGGGTCCCATCTCATGTCAATCCATCCTCCACGCTGCTTATATTTAGTAAACTTTTGCAAAATGCAAATCTGATTACATCACTTCCTTGCTCAAAATCAATCAAGGACACTCCGTCATCTCCCCAGCTCACCAACAGGGAGAAAGACAGAAGTGAGCACAGGGTCACAGCTGCGGGAAGCACTGCAGCGGAGAAATGGAGGGCATCTGGAGGATCAGAGGAGGAAGTGGCAGGTGGCAGGAAGATGCTTCCTGGAAAAAGTAACTTGGAGACAGGCTTAGAAGGCTGAGCAGAAGTTCACTCCAAAGACAGGGTGAAGCAGTGACACCAGGACAGCTTCTTTGCCTAAACCATCATTCATCTGCCTTTGCCGCGCTGATCTGTTCAGCAGCCCCGTGGTGCAGGCACGAGCTCTCTGTTCCTTTACATATACAGTCACCCTTCCATCACTGGTTCCAAGACCCCACCACCCCCCAACTCTGGATACCCAAATCCTCAGATGCCTAAGTCCCTCATAAAATGGCCAAGTATTTACATATAATTTATGTACAACCTCTCATATACTTTAAATTATTCTACTACATTGTAAAATGCTCTGGGGATAGTTGTTGTTAGGTGCTATAAAGTCGGTGTCTGACTCATAGCGACCCTACATACAACAGGCAAAACAGTCTTGTTAGTGCTTCTCTGCTATTCATAGGGTTTTCAATGGCTGATTGTGTTTTGGCAGTGGGTTGCCAGGTCCTTCTCCCAAGCCTACAGCACCTGGCGTTCCCAGGTGGTCTCCCACCCAAGTACTAACCGGCTGGACCCTGCTTAGCTTCTGAGATATGATAGGATAGGAGGCTACAATGGTACTGCTGGAGGCCCTGGGGATAGTAGTTACATCATATTATTTAGGGAATAATGACAAGAAAAAGACCTGCACATGTTCAGTACAGGTGCAGTTTTTTCACAAATATTCATTCTTTCTTTCTCCCTTTCTCCCTCTCCCTCTCTCTCTCTTTCTTTCATTCTTTCTTCTCCTCGTCCTGCCCCCTCCTTCCCCCCTCATTTCTATTTTTGGGGATTTGTTTGTTTGTTTTGTAGATAGGGGTCTCCCTGTGTAGCTCAGGCTGGTCTTGAACTCACTACATAGCCCAGGCTGGCCTCCTGCCTCAGTTTCCTGAGTGCTGGGATTACAGCCATGCACCACCACACCCAGCCCCAAATATTTTCAAGCCATAATTAAATCAATCTGTGGATTCGGAACCTGAGGATATAGACGGCTGAGTATCATGGTTTGTCTTGCCAAGACACTCTGGTCTTGTGCACACTTCCTCTGCTTCCCACATACAAAGTCCTACGTGTACTTTTAGGTGCCAACAAATGCTTTCCCCAAGGGACACGATCTCCAGGTTTCACACCTTGTCTTACTCTCCACCAACTCAGAAGGCAATAAAAATGGTCCAGAGGGATCACTGTTCTTTATTACCGTCTCCTGCTCTCCTCCCCCTTTTTGTAATAAGAGATGGGGGGGGGGGTTCAATAGATTGCCCAGGCTGGTCTTGAACTCGCAATCTTCCTGCCTCTGAATTCCAAGTATCTAGGGCTTTTCTACAAATTTCTGTCCATTTGGACTTAATTTGGCCATCTGGCCACTCCTTTTCTTGATTCAGTTTCAGGAGCTTCAATATTTACATTCATAAAGCTTACAGCATGTCATTACTGCTATTCATGGATTCTACAAGTAGTTTTTTGGACACAAATAGTAGGCCTTGTGCTGATGTAATGGTGAAGACAGTCTCTGCCCTCAAAACATTAACAGATTAGTAGGAAAGACAAAACTATTCAATTACAATGCACTGTGAGCTACAATGAGACAATCCAGGAAGAGCACTTCACTGGGCTACAGGAATTGGACACCCTGATACTTCTTCCTACTTCAGCTATGAGATGGGCAGGTCTGGGCTCGAGGCCCCACCACCCAACCATACGGCTGTGTACACTGAGGTCTACTCAGAAAACAGAACAGCCTGAAATCAGGCTCTGACCACAACCACCTCGTCCACTGCCTCCTTCCACAGGGAACTGCAAATGGAACCCCCAAAGACTCTTTGGTAATTTCTAGCTCTAGGGCTCTTTTTCTGAGAGTCCATTCTGATGCTCACCTGCCCGCAGCCAGTATCTTTCCCCCTCAAAACTTGCTTTCCACCCAGTTGCTCTTAGGACATCCCTGTCTTACCACACCTTTCCCTTTCCTTTTCTGCCCCTGGACTGCAGAACCCACCTGGAGAAAGTGCCATACCTGGCATCTCACAAATGCATGCCAGGCACTTCTACCCCACAGTCCTGTCAAGCACCTAGTACTCCTGAAAAGCCACCTTCCCCACTCTTGGGACTGACGTTCCGATCAACCTTCAAAGGCTATTCAAAAGCCACCTTTTGTAGGAAAAGTCTGACGATGCCCATCACTTCCTCCTCTGCTCCTCCCCATGGTGCCACACCTCTACCCACAATGCCTTCTGCAGCTGTGACCCTCTGTTTACCGACTTCCCCTTGGGGGTGAGCCTAGGGCTGAAACAATGGACTCTTCACCTGCCTGTGGTCAGTGGAGCACAGGCCTGCAGGAAGGCATTCATTCATTCATTCAACACTTTCCAAATGCCTTCTTTCCAAACTCTGAGCACGGGGTTGGAGGACTGATGAATGTCCCACCTACCCAGCCACATCCCTTACTCACTCACTCGGTGCCTTTTCCACGCTCCCCAAACACACAAACTCAAACCCTAGCTTCCTCCCTAGTCTCTCCTCCCAGGGATGAGCAGGCCTAAGCCTGTCTTGGGAGCCCATCTCACAGAAGGGGCCTCTCCTAGGCTTCTTGTGATCACTACAAACCTTCATCTTCACTTGTTTCCCTGCTTTCCACTGCTCTGCAAGGCCAACCTCATTCCTTGTATCCTAAACGCGACCTGGACCACCTTGCTTTCCTCTGGAACCTTTCTTCCTTTTGCATTCTTTCTCCCTTTCTGATAAATCTATCTTGTTCGACTCACATATACTTTGCAATCTCACTTACTCTGAAAAAAATTAGTTTTGGCCTTGTGATACTCCAAATAGCCTGTTTTTACTTTTGAGACAGAGTCTCACTAGGTAGCCCAGGCTGGCCTCAAACTTGAGATCCTCCTGCCTCAGCCTCCAGAGTGCTGGAATTACAGGCGTGCACAGCCATTTCTGGCTTTTACTACTTAAATTCTTAAGAGTAAACTATGCCCCATTACTTCTATGTCCTTACTACTGATCTGATTTTTAAAAATTAAATTTGTACTGAAGTTATACATATCCATACACACATACCCCTCATTTTATTATTTTAGTTAGTTCATTTTCACAGTGCTAGGGATTGACCCTAGGGCCTCTCAAATGCTAGGCAAGCTCTCTACCAGTGAGGCGCACTCCTAGCACGTATATACATGACTTTAAAACTCCAATATAGTAAATACATTCTTCTCAACACACATCTCCCCTCCACCCAGTATGAGTCATGATTTTTCTTATATAAACATTCAGCTCAAACAGTGCTATTACTAATAACTTACACAGCTGAACCATATGGAATAGTATAATTAAATTTCCTTTCTTGCATAATTTTTTATTTTCCATGAAACTAGCAATTATTACATTCCCTTGTATTTCTTTTCTTTCTCTTTCTCTCTCTCTTTCTTTTTCATGGATTCAACCCCAAGCTCTCAACAGAGCTGCAAATCTCACAAATCAAATATTTTAGGTGATTCGGCAGCCTTGTGCTGGTCTTGGTCTTGGAACATTCCTCAGGTTTACCTCCTGTTCTAATCTGGATTGTTTGAGTTCTAGGCTGCTAAAGTGCTGAAGCCTGCAGCCGAACCACAGTGACGTCAGATCCTGGAAGCTAAGCAGGGTTGGGCCTGGTTAGTACTTGGATGGGAGACCTCTTAGGAACACCATGGGCTGTAGGTTTGGGGGAAGGACCCGGCAACCTACTCCCAAAAAATAGCCATTGAAAACCCTATGAATAGCAGAAAAGCACTAACAAGACTGTTTCGCCTGTTTTATGTAGGGTTGATATGAGTTGGACACAGACTCCACGGCACCTAACAACAACAAACTGCTGGTCTTGCCAGGGATTTCTCCTCCCCTGCCCCTCTGGAGTTCCCTACTCTCACTCCTGTGCTGGCACATCTGTTTCCCAGATCCCTTGGGTTTTTCTTATGGTTTATTCCCTGGTTTAGATGAACCATATATTCTAGTGATTTTCCTGAGAGAAGGGATATAGAGAGTGAATTTTTTGAAACCTTAAATCACTTGAAATGTCTTTATGTTAGGCAGCTTGTTGTTGTTGTTGTTGTTAAGTGCCATCAAGTCCAACTCATAGCGACCCTATGTACAGTGGAATGAAACACTCCCCAATTCTGTGCCAGGCACAGAATTTTATTTATGTTTAAGCCCATTGTGGCAGACACTGTGTCAATCCATCTGGTGGAGGGTTTTCTTTTTTTTCATTGACCTGCCACTCTCCCAAACATGTCCTTCTCCAGGGATTGTTCCCTCCAGACTATGTGTCCAAAATACATAAGACGCAATCTACCCATCCTTGCATCAAAGAAGCACTCTGGTTGGACTTTCTCTAGGTCAGATCTATTGGTTCTTTTGGCATTCCATGTATATTTAATAATCATCTCCAGCACCATAATTCAAAAGCATCCATTCTTCTCCTGTGTCCCCTGTTTAATGTCCAGCTTTCACAACCATATGATGAGACTGAAAATATTATGGCATAAATCAGGGGCACCTTGGTCTTCAGTTTGACATCTTTACTTTTCAGTACTCTAAAGAGATCTTTTGCCACAGCTTTTCCCAAAGCAATGCATCTTTTGATTTCTTGATGGCTGTTTCCATGGGTGTTCATTGTAGAACCAAGTAACGCAAATCATGGAAAACCTCTATCTTTTCTCCATTTATCATGAAGCTGCATACTGACCTAATTATAAGGATTTTTGTTTTGTTGATGTTGAGAAGCAATCCATACTGAAGGCTATGCTCTTTGATCTTCACCAGTAAATGTTTCAAATCCTCTGCTGTCAGGAAGCAGAGTTGTGTCATCTGCATAACGCAGGTTGTTAATGAGTCTTCCTCTAATGCTGATACCACGTTCTTCCTCATAACATCCACCTTCTCAGATCTGCTCAGCACAGAAATTGAAGAGATATGGTGAAAGTATACAGCCTTGACACACACCTTTCTCAACTTTAAACCAGGCAGTATCTACTTGTTCTATTTGAACAACTGCCTCCTGGTTCATGTACAGATTCCTCATGAGTACAATCAGGTGCTTTGGTATTCCCATTCTTTGAAGTATTATCCATAATTTGTTATGATCCACATAGTCAAATGCCTTTGCATAGTCAATAAAACATACATAGACATCTTTCTGATATTCTCTGCTCTCGGCTAAGATCCCTCTGACATCAGCAATAATGTCCCTGGTTCCCCGCCCTCTTCCAAATCCGGCCTGATTTTCTGGTAGGTCCCTATCTATATACTGCTGCAGTTGCTTTTGAATGATCTTTAGCAAAAATTTGCTTGCATGTGATATTAATGATATTGTTCGATAGTTTCCACATTAGGTTGGATCCCCTTTTGGGGAAAAGGCACAAATATGGATCTCTTCCAGTCAGTTGGCCAGGTAGCTATTTTCCAAATCTGTTGGCATAAACATGTTAGCACCTCCAGTGCTGCATCTGCTTGTTGAAACATCGCTACTGGTGTTGTATCAATTCCTGGAGCCTTGTGTTTCGCCAATTCCTTCAAGGTAGCTTCCACTTTGTCCTTCAATACCTTGGTTCCTCTTCATAGTCAACCTCTCGAAATGGTCATCTACCAATTCTTTTTTGTATAATGACTCTCTATACTCCTTCTATCTTCTTTTGATGTTTCCTGTACCATTTAATATTTATATTAATTAGGCAGCTTAGCTTAGGTACTAGCAGATAACAAGAAAGGGGGATGAAAACTGACTTCTGCCAACTGGCCATGATGGATGAAGTCATGTGCATCTCTGAGGACATTGGAAGAACATTTTCTAATGGGCCCTAGACTCTAATCCAAGCTACTGATCCATTCACAAAAGAAAGACCCCAGGCTCACTTACATTGGGTGCCCAGTTCTGGATGCTCAGGGCTGATGTCACACTTGGCTTGCCCTAGTTTGAGTAAACTATGAGGAACATGAGCCCACTCTTTTTCTTCTTTTCTTCCTTCCTCTGTGTTTGTTGCCATTTGCTCTTTTCTTCTTTAGTAACTGTGTGCACACCTCTCTCTTCTCTGTAGCCCACCATCATCTGTCTATCTAAGGCACTTTCCCCTTTCAAAGTCTGCTTAACTCTGTTTTTTATGACTCTACCTTTCTCTGGGAAATAGAAACACCCATATGCAGGTTCACCCAGGGAACCCACTTTTTTTTTTTAAGTCTCTTTCCAGGTTTACCTCAGCTTCCCTAGGTACTTCAATTTTCTCTGTAGTTATTCCTTAATGGTGTGATCTCTTTTAATAAACCTTGTCAATATTCTCTACTGTAACTTCTGTGTAGGGTATAAATTCATTTATACTCTGGATATAAGACCCAGGGTTTTGCTACCAAATTCCTGGACCTGAGCTCCAGGCTGGCCTGCCAGTGCCCCCCTCATCACTCTGGTAACATTTATGTTATTCACACATAAGATGGACCTGTACTACTTAACCCACATACTTAGTGGAACACAGATGTTAAAACGAGTGAACTTTTTCTTCTCAGACTTTTTCATCTCTCCCATCTGACACTGTATTCGTTAAATAATAGCTTCCCACTCCCCACACCGACTCATCTCCCCGGCTGCAGCAGTTCTTTCTGTCTGGATGAATCTTACGGCTCCAGATACTTTATGTAAGTAGAATAATATATTTGTCTTTTTGTGACTGGCTTGTTTCACTCAGCATGTCTTCAAGGTTCAGCTATACTGTAGTTTGTGTCCAGATCCCCTTCCTTTCTGAGGCTGAATCATATTCTGTGTGTGTGTGTGTGTGTGTGTGTGTGTGTGTGTGTGTGTTTGTGTGTGGTGTGTGTACTACATTTGGAAAAGTCCACTCACCGCTGATGAATACTTGGATTGCTTGCCACCTTTTAGCCCTTGTGAATGATGCTGCGATGAACGTGAGTTTACAAATATCTGTTCGCATCTCTGCTTTCAATTCCAATGTACTTTTATTACTAAATGGAATATCCTTTCTGTTTCACTATTTCTTCCTGGCCTTTAACTAACACTTAACATAGCAGAGCCACTCCCACCCTTTTGAAATTCTCTTCTGCTTGACTGGACTATATGCTCCCATTTCTCTTCCTTTTCCTCACCTGATCTTGGGTCTGTAGATTTATTCACTTGACTTAGAATGCTTTTCTCAAATATGGTTACACGAAAGAAAGCTTCCTTTGTATCATTTTAGGAACCAGCTCAAGTGCCATTTCTTTAAGTAGAGCTTCCCAGTGCACCCCAGCTGAAGCAATTATGCTTCCCATTATGCCAGAGAGTGCAGCCACTCTCTAGCACAACACCTATCCTACCTGAAAAGATCTCTTATTTGTGCATGTGTTTCCCTACCCATGTCTTGCCACCAAAAATCCAAATTCCTTGAAGCAGGCAAAAAGAGGATTTGTCTTATTCAGAGTAAGCCTGGCACAAAGATCTGCTGACTGACTTAGTATCTCTGCTTCTCTTTCCTCTATTCCCTGAGCATTGGATTGGCCCAGCATCAGTCCCTAAACTTCTCTCTTTACATTCTGTTGCAGCCATGTAATCTAATCTCATAATTTCAACTATTAAAAGTGGGTGATTCCCGACTCTGTCTTCCCAGTCTGACCCATCCTGTCTCTAGTCCTGTATTTTCAGTGAGTTATGTGGCTATTGCCCTGTGGATAACAGTATGCCAGCATCTCAAACCTCACGTGGGAGACAGCACTCATCTTATTCACCCCCAAACTTGCTGCTTTGCTTATGGGTCCTATTTCTGACAGGAGCACCCTACCTTCCTAATCATTTACCTACAATCCTTGATGGCACTCTTGATTTCTCCTTTTCCTTTTCTTTAATATCTAATGAATTGCTAAATCCTATACATTTTATAAATGGTATATCTTTCCAACTTCCTTCAACACATTCAGTACTAGAGTTTAAAAAGAAAACAATTTTTTTTTCTGAAAGCGGAGAAGTCAGCTACTAGTCTGGATAACAGAATCATGTTCAAAATGATCTTATCAGACTAAGAAGGATAGAAGCTCCTAAAAATTTTTAAATTGGGGTACAGCTGACAAAGAGGAAAATTTATATACTTACAAGTAGAACTCAATGAATTTTAGATATTGTGGCACTTGTGTAATAATCATTTAAATCAGGACTGAAAATGTCCACCTCCCTGGAACACTCCCACATGGCCCGTCCCTTAGAAACCAACCCCCAGGTGACTACCCTACTACTGTAGCTAGGCTTTGCATGAACAGGAGCATCATGTAACTGGAATCTGGCAGTGCACACACTTTTGTATCTTTTTTCAATCAATATGATCTTTCTAAGATTTGTCAATGTTACGTGCATGGACAACTCAGATTTTTAAACTGTGTAGTATTCCACTGCAGAAGCATACTATAATTTGTTTATTCATTTACCTATTGATGGACATTTGGGCTACTTCCAGTTTGGAAATGAATATTGAATATACTGTGGACTGTCAAAAGAACCAACAGATCTGTTCTAGAAGAAATGCAACCAGAGTGCTCCTTGGAAGCTACAATGGCTAGACTGAGTATTTTGGACATGTTTTCAGGAGGGACCAATCCCTGGAGAAGGATATCACGTTTGGGAGAGTGACAGGTCAACAACAACAAAAAAGGAAGATCTTCAACTAGATGGATTGACACAGTGCCTGTAACAATGGGCTTAAACATAAAAAAGATCCTGTGCCTGGGGTCGCTATGTATCGGAATGGGCTGGGATGTAGTTCAGTTGGTAAAGGACTGTTCTATAGTCTCTGAGGTCCCGAGTTTGACTCCCAGCACTGCAAAAATGGGAGAAGGACGTGGCAATCCACTCCTGAGACAATCCCGAAACAATCAGCCATTGAAAACCCCATGAGGGTTGCTATGGGTCAGACACGACTATACGGCACCTAACAACAACAACAACAACAATGTACTGGACCTGACTTAATGACATCTAACACCACCACCACCACAACATAAATAAATAAAGCTACCATGATTATTCTTGTATAGTGTCTTTTCATGAACAGATCCAATAGTAATTTCCACCGGTTACATACCTAAGATTAAAATGTCTAGGTAACAGGAACATGTTTAACTTTATTAGAAATTAATAAAACAATTTTCTAAGTGGCCATACCATTTTGTCTTCTAACAAAGTATGAGAGCTCCAGTTGCTCCTCATTCTTGCTAACATTTGGTATTGTCAGTGTTTTGAACTTTAGACACTGTGATGAGTGTGTTATGGTGTTACATTGTAGTTTTAATTATACTTCCCTCGTGAATAATATTGAACATTTATTCTTCATGGCCATTTGGATATCTTATTTTCTGAAATACCTATTCATATCTCTTGCTCATTTAAAAAATTCAGTTGTTTGGCCCTTCCTTGCTGCTTTTTAGGGTGCCATGATGCATGCCCATAAACATGGTGACTCAGAAGGCTGGGAGAAGAGATTGCAAGCTAAAGGCCAGAGGCAGCCTGTGCAACTCAGCAAGACTGTGTCTCAAAATTAAAAATAAAAAGCTCAACGGTGGAGTGCCCTGGGTTCAATCTCCCAGTACCACAAAACAAAACAAAACAAAACAAAACCCACCCACATAAGTATCATCTAGATTTAACATTATTTCCTTTATCATATTTATTTCCAAAATCCCCCCTCTTTTTATCTTCCTCTCCCTCACCCTCCCTCGTTCCCTCCCCTTCCTTCCCTCCCTCCCTCTCCCCGCCCCCCACTCTCTTTTTGTGGTACTAGGCAATTGAACCTGGGAACTCACACATGCTTTTTGCAAGTGCTCAACCACTGAGCCATATACCCAGCCCTTTTTTTTTTTTTTACTTTGTATTTTGAGATAGCCTCTCACTAAATTATGCAAGCTGCCTCTGGCCTGGAACTTGCAATCCTCCTGCCACTGCATTCCAAATTGCTGGGATTAAAGGCATATGCCACCACACCCAGCCAATTTCTCTTTTTTAAAGAAATAAAATACAGGTATGATGAAGAACTGAGGCCCTGTGTGTAGCCCTGTCCAAGTTCAATCCCTTTCCTCCCCCTAGATATAATCCTACTCTGAATTCTGTGCCTGTCTCACTTCTTGAAGCTGAACAGTGCACCGGTTCTTCCTCCACTGAGTGCTCTCTAGTTCAGTCTATGTACTATTTGCATAGAAATTACATGGGGAGATTAGAAAAAGAACACACATCCTAGAGCTCCAACTCTTGAGATTCTGTTTCAATAAGTCCAGGGCGTCACCTGGGCATCTTCATTTAAAAAAGTATGCAAAGTATAAATCAAAACCACAATGAAATAGCATATCAAATCCACTAGAATAGCTAAAAATAAAAACACAAAGACAATAACAAGTGTTGGCAAGGATGTAGATCAATAGAAATATAAAACGATGTAGCCATTAGGAAAAGCTTGGTAGTTCTTCAAAAAGGTAAACATAAAACAACATGGCCAGCAATTTCATTCTTATGTATATAACCAAGAGAAATGAAAATAAACATCCACATAAAAATTGGTACAATAATGTTCACCACATTATTCATAATATTTAAAAAGTGAGAACCCAAATGTCCATCATGAGGGGAATGGACAAACAAAATGTGGTATATATATATCCACACAGTGGAATACTATTTATCTATAAAAAGGAATGAAGTACTAGTATGTTGTAAACCTGGAATAATACTGAAAACAGCACATAAGTGAAAGAAGTCTTACACAGAAAGAAAACAGACTGTATGATTCTATGTGTATGAAATATTCAGAATAGGCAATTCTATAGCGACAGAAAGTTGATTAGGGTTGCCTAGGGACAGTAGGAAAGGGAATGGAGAGTGACTACTAACAGACCAAAGAATTTTTTGAGTTGTTAAATTAGACTGCATTGGTGGTTGTACAACTCTGAATATACTGAAAACCACAGAACTATATTCTTTAAATGGGTAAATTTTGTGTGCTGAGGACTGAATTTAGGACCTTGAGCATGTCAAGCACATGATATACCACCGAGCTTTGCTCTTAGGTGCCATCCAGTTGGATATGATTCATAGCAATCCTACGTACAACAGAACAAAAGATTCCCCAATTCTGTGTCAGGCACATGGTATTTTTTATGTTTAAGCCCATTGCTGCAGCCACTGTGTCAATCCATCCAGTTGAGGGTCTTCCTTTTTTTCATTGACCTGCCATTCTCCCAAACATTGTTTTCTCCAAGGATTGGTCCCTCCTGACAACAGATCCAAAACACGTGTGATTCAGTCTAGCCATCCTTGCTTCCAAGGAGCCCTCCGGTTGCACTTCTTTTAAAGACAGATCTATTGGTTCTTTTGGCAGTCCATGGTATATTCAATATTCACCTCCAGCACCATAATTCAAAAACATTCTTTTCCTGTCTCCCTTATTCAGTTTCCAGCTTTCCCAACCACATGATACAGCTGAAAATCCCATGGCATGGGTTAGGCACAACTTTGTCTTCAATGTGACATCTTTACTTTTCAACACTTTAAAGAGGTCTTTCGCAACAGCTTTTCTCAACACAATGTGTCTTTTGATTTCTTGACTGCTCCTTCTGTGAGTACTGACTGTAGAACCAAGTAAAGCAAAATGATGGACAACCTCCATCTTTTCTCCATTTATCATGAAGCTGCATATTGACCTAGTTGTAAGGATTTTTGTTTTCCTGATATCGAGGCACAATCCATACTGAATGCTATGATCTTTGATTTTCATCAGTAAATGTTTCAAATCCCCTTCACTTTCAGCAAGCAGAGTTGTGTCATCTGCATAATGAAGACTGTTAATGAACTTTCCTCCAATCTTGATGCTGTGTTCTTCGTAAAGTCCAGCTTCTCAGTTTATTTGCTCAGTACAGAGACTGAAGAGGTATGATGAAAGGATACAGCCCTCATGCACACCTTTCTTAACTTTAAACCAGGCAGTGTTTCCTTGTTCTCTTCGAACAACTGCCTCCTGGTTCATGTACAGATTCCTCATGAGTATAATTAAGTGCTCTTGTATTCCCATTCTTTGCAACATTATCCATAATTTGTTATGATCCACACAGTCAAATGCCTTTTTGTAGTCAATAAAATATACATAGACATCTTTCTGGTATTCTCTCCTTTCAGCTACTATCCATCTGATATCAGCAATGATATCCCTGGTTCCACGCCCTCTTATGAATCCAGCTTAATTTTCTGGCTGTTCCCTATCTATATATGACTGCAGTCACTTTTGAATGATCTTTAGCAAAATTTTATTTGAGTGTGATATTAAATATTGTTCAATAATTTCCACATTAGGTTGGATCCCCTTTCTTGGGAATAGGCACAAATATGGGATCTTTTCCAGTCAGTTGGCTAAGTAGCTGTTTTCTAAACTTCCTGGTATAGATAAATGAGCAACTCCAGTTTTGCATCTGTTTGTTGAAACACCTCTATTGGTAATCCATCAATTCCTGAAGCCTTGTGTTTTGCCAATTCCTTCAAGACAGCTTCCACTTCGTCCTTCAGTACCACTGTTTACTGATCATATGTAATCTCTTGACGTGATCCACCAACTCTTTTTAGTATAATGACTCTCTGTATTTCTTCCATCTTCTTTTTATGTTTCCTGTGTTTTTTAATGTTTTCCCTGTAGAATCCTTCACTATTGCCGCTCAAGGCGTGAATTTTTTCTTCAGTTCCTTAAGCTTCAAAAAACAGAGCATGCTCTTCCCTTTTGGTTTTCTATGTCCAGCTCTTCGCACATGTCATTATAGTACTTGATTTTGTCTTCTTGAGCTGCCCTTTGAAATCTTCTATTTAGTTCTTCAACTTTGTCATGTCTTCTTTTTACTTTAGCTGTTCATTGATCAAGAGCAACTTTCAGTATCTCTTTTGACATGCATTTTATTTTTTTTTCTTTTTTTCCTGTCTTTTTAGTAACCTTTTGCTTTCTTCATGAATGATGTCTTTGATGTCATGACACAACTCATTGGGTCTTTGATCATTAGTACTTAACACATCAATCCTGTTCTTGAGGTGGTCTCTGAACTCAGCTGGGATATACTGAAGGTCATACCTTGGCTCTTGTACACTTGCTCTAATTTTCTTCAGTTTCAGTGTGAACCTGCATATAGGCAGTTAATGGTCTGATCCACGATCAGCACCAGGCCTTGTTCCGATTCTTATTTTTGTGTGTGTGTGGGGGGGTACTGAGGATTGAACCCAGGGCCTCACACTTGCATGCTTTGCAAGTGCTGGCTACTGAGCTGCACGCCCAACTCATTTTTTGTTAACTTTTTGAGACAGGGTTTCACTACATTACACAAGCTGCCTCTGGTCTTGAACTTGTGATCCTCCTGCCTCTGCTTCCCAAACCGCTGGGATTATAGGCATGCACCACCACACCTGGTTTGTTCTGACTTTTGATATTGAGCTTTTCTATTGTCTCTTTCCATAATTGTAGTCAATTTGGTTCCTGTATGTTCCATCTGGTGAATTCTATGTGTACAGTCAACATTTATGTTAGTGAAAAAATGTATTTGCAATAAAAAGGTCATTGGTCTGACAAAAATCTAGCATGTGATCTCCAGCATCATTTCTATCACTAAGACCATAATATCCAAGTACTTAGCAGCCTTCTCTGTTTCCAACTTTTGCATTCCAGTCATTAGTAATCATCAGTAATCCTGATTGCATGTTCAATCTCAGATTGCAGAAGCCGGTAATAAGCTTCCCTATCTTCATTTGTAGCCTTAGTGGTGGGTGTGTAAATTTGAATAATAGTCATATTAACTGGCCTTCCTTGTATGCCTATGGATATTATTCTATCACTGACAGCATTGTACTTCAAGACAGCTCTTAAAATGTCTTTTTTGATAATGAATGCAACTCCATTTCTCTTTGTCATTCCTGGCATAGTAGACCATAGGATTATCTGACTCAAAATGGCTCATGCCAACCCATTTTAGCTCACTGATGCCTAGAATGTTGATGTTTATATGCTCCATTTCCTTTTTGAGGATTTCTAACTTTCCTAGATTCATACTACATACATTCCACATTTTAATTATTAATGGATGTTTATAGTTGTTCATCCTTATTTTGAGTTGTGCCACATCAGCAAGTGGAGGTCCTTGGGGCTTTACTGCATTCTTGTCATTAACATGGACTTTACTTTGAGGAGGCAACTCTTCCCCAGCTGGGGGTGCAGCTCAGTGTCTTCCAACCTGAGGGATCTCATTTTCCAGCACTGTATCTGACAGTGTTTCTCTGCTATTCATAGGGTTTTCAATGGCTAATTGTTTCAGGAGTAGGTTGCCAGTCTGTCTTAGTCTGGAAGCTCAGGTGAAACCTGCTCATCATGGGTGACCCTGCTGGTACTGGTAATACTGGTGGTATAGCTTTTAGCATCACAGCAACTCACAAGCCACCACAATACTGCAAACTGAAAGACACATGGGGGACCACTGAGCTATACTCCAGTAAATGAGTAAATTTTATGGCATGTGCAGTGGCTCACACCTGTAATCCCAGTGACTTGGGAGGCACAGACAGGAGAATCTTGAGTTCAAGGCTAGAGGCAACCTGCATAACTTAGTGAGACCCTGTCTCAAAATAAAAACAAAAATTTAAAAATAGTTTGGGGGTGCATCTCAGTGGCAGAGCACTTGCAAAGGATGTGTGAGGCCATGGCTCAATCCCTAAGTATTGCAGAAAGAAAGAAAGAAAGAAAGAAAGAAAGAAAGAAAGAAAGAAAGAAAGAAAGAGAGAGAGAGAGAGAGAGAGAGGGAGGGAGGGAGAGGGAGGGAGAGAGGGAGAGGGAGGGAGGGAGGGAGGGAGAAAGAGAGAGGAAGGGAGGGAGGGAGGGGAAAGGGAAGGGAAGGGAAAGGAAAGGAAGTTTGAAAAATAAAAGAAAAACACTCAGGATAATTCTACATACTAAAAGTATGGCTCAGTTGGTAGAGTGCTTCACTGTACTCTCTGAGGCCCTGGGTTTGATCCTCAGCACCACAGAAGTGGGAGAAGGACCTAGCAACTCACCTTTGAAACAATCCCAAAACAATCTGCCATTGAAAAACCCTATGAATAGCAGAGAGGCACTAGTGCCGGGCAGGGCACCATGTTAGGCAGTGTTTCATTCTGTTGTACATAAGGTTGTTATGAGTTGGACCCAACTCAATGGCAACTAACAACAAAGTATGATACACAGTCTGAAATAGTACCTACAGTTCTATATCTGGCCCCATCTATTCCTATACACTGAGAACTCCCAATATACACCTTGCTGTCCTTTTCTCCCTATGGAGCTCCAAAATGCTTGCTAAATATTTGCATCTCAATGTTTCAAATTACAGTTAAAAACAGTAATGGCCTGGGGATGTAGCTCAGTAGCAGAGTGCTTACCTCGTATGTACAAGGCCCTGGGTTCCATCCCAGGCATTGTATTTTAAAAATGTTTTTGAGTTATAACATAAGAGTAATAGCAGCTACCACCAGACTCTTGCTCTGTCTCCTCTATTACATGTTGTCATCCAACCCACCCATTCTGGCTTTGTCTCAGGAACCCCATGCCATTCTCCCTGAACATTCATTCTCCTGAGTATCTGCTCCTCAGACCTGATTTCAAGACCCATAAAATCTTGCTTTAATTTGCTAAAGCAGATTCAGTCTAGGGCAGAGATATCCTAACGTTAAAAAAACAAAAGATTTTGTCCAATGGTGTCTGAACCATTTTTGCCTGCATTCCCCTACCCCCAACAACAAAAATTCACCATGATCCTGGATTACTGCAGTTTTCTTGACCAAATGAGCATTTAACATGAAGAACAGATCTTGCAATTCTTTATGTTGTCAATGAAACCAATTTAAAAAGGTAATACAGATACTAATATGTATTTCTTTATGTCTAAATCATCTTATTTAACTGTCTTTAATGGTAAAAAGCAAATCAATAAATCTCTTTATTCTCTGTAGACAAAGACTAATTTACTTCTTACCTTTCATATAACAATAAAGAATGTCATAGCATCCAGGCACAGTGGTGCACAACTGTAATCCCAGTGACTCAGAAGGCAAAGGCAGGAGGATCGCAAGTTCGAGACCAGAGACAGTCTGTGTAATTTAGCGAGACCCTGTCACAAAAAGTAAAAAAAAAAAAAAAAAAAAAATGCTGGGTGTGCAGCTCAGTGGTACAGCACTTGCTGCAAAACATGCAAGTGCGAGACCCTGGGTTCAACCTCCAGTACCGCAAAAAAAGAAAGAAGGAAGGAAGGAAGGAAAGAAAGAAAGAAAGTCAGTCAGTCAAAGCTAACATGCAGACTCCCTGATTCAGTAAATATTTTTATTTGTAATAATTAGTAGAGACACATGGGCACTTAAATTTATAATTTTTAAAGCCCAGAGTTTTATTTGTATTGTCTGGGGGTCTGTTGTGGGTGTGTGTTGTTTTTGCAGTGTTGGGGTTTGTTTTTTATTGCTTTATTACAAATATTTAAATAGAAAAGTACAAAGAACATGATCACAAACGCCCAACTGTCAGGCTCTGACAGTTTTTTTACTATACTTGTTGTAGACTTTACTTGAATAAACATTCCAAGCCTACAACTGTAGAATTTCTATAACCAGTAAGCTAACACCAACTCATTTAGAACATCAACCTAAATTACACAAAATTTAAAATAAGATATGACTGTGGTGTTGAAATTACACATTCTGATCCACCCTTGTTAAGAAATATAATAGACAGCACACACCTGTAGTCCCAACGACTCAGGAGGCTAAAGTGGGAGGATCACTTGAGTCCAAGAGTTCAAAGCTAACAGGCAATACAGTAAGACCTCGGTTCAAAACAAAACAACATAAATATAATGGAAGATTACATCAGGCCTAGTTAGAGAATGCCCCAGGAATGCTAGTCACTGCTCCCAATTCCTGTGCCCCTCCATGGGATCTACCTCCTCATTACAGTTCTTGCTATCCTGTTCTGAAAGCTCAAGACCCATGGGCTGGGGTAGATCAGATTCTCTTTCTTTAGAGGAGCTGAGGGTTGAGATACAAATATTATAGTCTAGCCACTGAGACCAATTAGAACAAAATGTAAAATAAAATAAACATTTCATTTCTTGCTTTAAAAATCTGCAGCCTATTCTGGAAACCCTTCAGTCCAAAACAATTCAGTCACTGTCATATCCTCTTCTTCAATTTGGCACTCAACACTCTAATCACTGTGGGGTGGATTAATGATGACCTTGCACTTTCTGCCAGTCTTCTCAATGAGAGGTAGAACTTGTTTCTCCGGCCCTATAATTGGGGGTGATCCTGTGACTTGCTTTAATTTAACAGAATGTGAAAGCTGGTAGAGCGCTGCTCCACATTCTCTGAGGACCAGGGCTCGACCCCCAGCACTGCAAAAATGGGAGAAGGACGTGGCAATCCACTCTCAAAGCCATCCTGAAACAATAAGCCATTGAAATTCCTGTAAGGGTCGCCACCTGTAATCCCAGTGACTCGGGAGGCGGAGGCAGGAGGCTCGCAAGTTTGAGACCAGAGGCAGTCTGCGTAATTTAGTGAGACCCTGCCTCAAAAAGTAACAACAAAATGGGCGGAGGGCGCAGCTCAGTGGTCCAGAACTTGCAAAGCATGCAAGCATGAGGCCCTGGGTTCAAACCCTAGTAACGTTAAATTAATTAATTAATTAATTAATTAATTAATTAATTTTGGTGTGGCTTAATATACAACAAAACATACTCAAACTCGCTGAAACAGTCAAACTTTCTCATCATCTCAGGTCACACTTCACCACTTTTATGCTACATACACTCCCCTCTGCTTCTAACACTCCTCCATCCCTACCATCCACCCACAAATGAGTAAGAACAAATAAAAACACCTTCATTCTTCCTATAAAACCTAGTTCAAGTGTTACTCTCTCCACTATGGAGTTTCCTTCCAGGGAATCTGATGCTTTGAGTCAGGCGCACACTTAACACCAATACCACAGCACACATAACAGAGCTCCCAACGTGCAGACACCACGCCTTATACAACTTGGCATGGCTATAACTGGGACATCAGCAAAGAGTAGGCACCCAGTAAGTGTTTACTGGCTTAAATAATTAAGTGAATGCCTACAAAAGTATACTACTTTTGACATCTCAATAAAAAGAATAAAGGATGACAGAAATTGCTAAGGCTATTTGTCAATAAATCCACAACAGAGTTATACTCCCCTAGTGAGTTCTACTCTGAAATAACCAGACTAGACACTAAGAAAAATAATCATTACAGTCAACAAGTGAAAGGCACATATGACAGATAAAATGTATTTCAGATCAACAGGCACATAAATGTAAAAAAAAAAAAGAAAAAAAAAAAAAACACCACAGATCACAGGAGCCTCTAAGGCAATCAGGCCAATGAAGTGTATAGCCTGCCTATGGACTTCTTGATATGTCATCAAAGACTTTATAGAGAGCATAATTTTCATACTTAATATCTGCAAATGTGGAACAACAAGACAGGTTCATGGTTAACAGTGTTAGTTCTATTCAATATACGCTCTCTTATATATAGCAGAGAAATTATGCCTTGAAGTTGTCCTTAGGAAAAATATAAGGAATAGCTACTATTCCTCCACTCCACCATTGAAAACCCTATGAATAGCAGAGCACTGACAGTACTGTCCTGTTGTACATAGGGTCACCATGAGTTGGACACCGACTCAATGGCACCTAACAACAAAAACTATGCCTCCAAAGGATAGATTTTAGGGGCACCTAAAGTTTTACCTTATCATTAACTCTGTAATCGTGTCTGTCCTCAGTATTTAGCATAGAAGCTTTCCCTAAAATACCAGAACTTTCTCTGGGAACATTGTTGGGTCATACAAAATTACATTCTAGTAAAATAAGCATTCAGAGGAAAAAAAAGATACAAGTTCTAAACCACTGTGAAATTAACATTCTTTCTTGTTGCTTCCATTTAAAATGCCCGGAACTCCAAGAATTAAACAAAAAATAAATCACGGTTAAATGGGGCCAATCTATGTGTCAGCACTCAACACAGTTCCTGGCACATAGGAGGTGTTCAATAAATGTTTGCTGAATTAAAGAGAGGAAGGAAAAGAGGCAAAAAGCAATGATTAATAGAAAGAACACAATTACTTAATTCAAGAATTATCTATGCCCTACCTACCGTAGCCTTTTACAAGTCGTTGCCTCCTTTAACTCTTTTTGGCACAGAAAAGATATCTTCCTAAACTCAAGTGATCAGAATCTACATTTCCCAACTCCAGAAGAATATACAACCCCTAGTCCATCTCTGAATTTAACACCTCTCTCCAGGTTAAAGCTATGGAAGATACTGCACAGGTCCAGGGAGTTTCTCCTCATGGGGAACATCAAAATTATGCTCCAAAAAGACTTCCTTCACCAGTCCTATCCATCCCGAAGCACCCCTGTTTCTACTTGCATAACATTTCTCTGGGTATCTTGTAAACCACACTGACCCACTTACCCATTTATTAACAATTCTTAACATCTTCTCCATAATTGCAATTCCAAACCTTTCCCCTTAACCGGAAACTGAACTCATCATTTCAAGTCCTCAACTGTGCACTCTATGCTCTCCAGGTCACAGTGACTTCCATTTCCAAGGCAATATAAAGAAAAGCTAACCTAACTTTCTTTCCTCCTGAGTATCCCCTTAATGCCACACAGGAGCGGGATGCACCCTGAGCTCAGGCACTACTGTGGCACACGGACACCTGCTGATCCCCAGGTTCCATCAAGCTTGCTAATCTTATAAGCCTTTTTTTAAAACTGCACTCCATTGTCTCCACTCATTTCCTCTCTCTTTTCTCAAACAAGCTCAGGCCTCCTCAGTTTATAAATTCTTTCACTTTAACTAACTCCTCCTTCCTGCTGTTTTGTCCTCCACTTACTTCTAAATTTTCTAAATTGAGTGGGAGACTATAGTCACAATGCTTATTTTTTTACCATTTAATTTCTCTTTAATCCATAAAATAGGATTTCTCCCCCTCCTATATTAATAAAATGGCACTCCAGGACACCATTTATAAGTTCTTTAAAAATGTTTTTAGATTATGAAAATTTTCACACATGTACAAAGTAAATAAATGCAAATGAACGACATGTATTCATCATCAAGCTTCAAGGTGTCCATAGTCTGCCATTCTTGTCTCATCTATACCTGTGCCCAACCTCCACTTTATTCAACAATTATCTTACAGTTTCATCTGATAGTATTTATCTAAGTTGTAATTTTTATTGTGATTGTAAATTGCAGCACCTCATCATACACACCAGAACAAATCCATCTCCCCAGAAAGTTTTCTCATGTCATTTCCCATTAGTCAGTTTTGTTTCTGTTTTTTAAGAGACCAGGCGTGAGGTGTCTTGCTATGTTCCCTAGGCTGGCCTTGAACTCTTGGATCATTCAAATGATCCATTCACATCAGTCACCCCCGTGCTGAGCCTGTAGGCATACATCAGAGTGCCACTATACCCAGCCCTCTCACTTCTTAGAAACCCCAATCCAGATGCCTTTTCTCAACCTGCTTGACTTCTTGGCAGCTGCTGCTATTATGGATGCGCTTCTTTCTTGAAATTCCCTTCTTGCTTTCTGTGATGCAAAAGTACCTCGATCCATCTTGAGAGGAGGTCAGTCTTACCTCCATAATATACCTCAAGTCTGTCTTTCCTGCACCTCCATCGCCCCCACTGTAATAAAGTCATCACCTTCCTTCTACCTAATGCAGCAGGTGGCTTCTCCTGGGCTCCTGCTTCCCTTCTCGCCTGGCTCTAGCCTTCTCCAGGTGGCAGCCAAGGTGAACTCTCAGAACACACATCAGAGCATGGTTCTCTCTGATGGTCAATGGCTGCCCAGGATAGAGGATAAGTACACCTTCTCCACTCTGATCTGCTATCACCTGGCCGCATGGGCTTCCTTTTTTAAAAAAAAAAAATTATTTATTTATTTATTTATGGTACTCAGGGGTTGAACCCAGGGCCCTGCACATACTTTGCAAGCTCTCTACCACTGGGTTGCACCCCCACCCCATTTATTTTGAGTCAAGGTCTTGCTAAGTTACACAGACTGCCTCTGACCTTGAACTCACAATCCTCCTGCCTCAGCCTCTGAGTTACTGGGATTATAGGCTTATAGGCGTGCACCACCACACCCAACTCACATGGGCATCTGATAGCTCTTGGGAGAGACTGAGGACCTCCTCAGCCGCCTCCTCTGTCCGGGACACCATTCTCCTAGCTCTTCACACAGCTGCCTTTCTTCTCCTTCAGTGACCCATCTCTCCTCAGTGGGCTTCCTTGACGAGCCTGAGCCCATCCTCCTAGCTGCCCTGTATTTCAAGGCTCTACGCTCTGTTCTCCATGGTCCCCACTGTACTTACCATCCTTTCTAATTATTATCTTCACTTAAATTTGTTTGTATCCCCTATTAAAATGTAACCACCTTGAGAGTAGGAATCATGACTTTTTGGTTAACTGTTGTGTCCCCCAACAACATATACTCAATTATTTATTGAAGAACTAGATTTAGCTCAAAATCATGTTTTACAGAAAATTCCTCACTTGCTTTCCTGATTGCTTCATGTTCACAGACATCCACAAATTATGTTACCATAATACTATGATAAATGCGGCTAGGCATGATGGCACATGCCTGTAATCCCAGTGACTCGGGAGGCAGAGGCAGGAGGATCGCAAGTTTGAGACCAGAGGCAGTCTGCATAATTTAACGAGACCCAGTCTCAGAAAGTAAAAATATAGGCTGGGGGCGCAGCTCAGTGGTACAGCACTTGCAAAACATGCAAGCGTGAGGCCCTGGATTCAACCCTCAGTACCACACACACACACACAAAAAAAATACTATGATAAATACTTGCATTAACATAAAATCATTCCAAATATGAGATTTTAAATAAAAAGCAACACAGAGAAAAAAGTATAAAAACCTTAAATAAACTAAGACTGAAGTTATCTAATGTCTGATAACAGATGCATCTACTTACTATAAGAATAAAAATAATGTTCTTTTATTCTTTAGTATAACTGATTTTAAATTATTGACTGAAAAATCAAGAAACCTGGTCTCCACACCCTACCCCCAAATGAAGGTGGAATCTGAGTTTATGACACAATAAAATATTCTGTATTAGTCTAATTTCATGCTCACCGATCTTCCACTAACAACTTAGATTTCCAGGGAAAGAATGTATTATTAACCAAAGGATCCTAGAACCCAGTCTTCCTTAACATTATACTTCATTATAAATTAGTAAATGAGGATCTTGGGGAAAGGTGTATATGTACCCCAGAAATCCCGGGATCCATGTCTTGGGCATCCCGGGTGTGTGTACCTCTGTGTATGCTGAGGGGATCCCTAGAGTGTCTGTGTATCTCAGGTTCTGATAAGCTCTAATGAAACTCAGGGTCTGGGTGGGCCTGAACAAGTCTACAGGCCTCTGCTCTGGCTACAGAAAGAAGAGAGCTGGCGAGATGGGAAAGAAAGAACAAAAGAATGAGGTGGCATATGAGTTCCCACTCAACACAAGAACCAGATTGAAACCCTGTGGTGGCATGGGATTCAAAAATCACTGAAGGAGCTGTTTGAAGGAGGGACTCAGAGACTCAGGGCACAAACAGTGCCTGTCTAAAGCCAGTTCATGAAATGCAACAGAGCTGACATGGGCATCGCTTCTCTAGAATTCAGTGAATCACAGCAGGAGGCCAAGAGGCAGTGAACCCTGGTATGATAAGAATACAGTGACACTTTTTTTCCTTTTAAAAAATGTTAGTAATTTATTGATGTGAAATTCTCGTAACAAAATTAACCATTTTAGGACAAACAATTCAGAGGCATTTAGGTTATTTACAATGTTGTCCAACCACCACCTCTACCTAGTTCTGAAACATTTTCATCACCTCAAATGGAAACCCCATGCCCATTAAGCAGTTACTGCTCATTCTTCCATCTCCCTTCACCAATCTCTAGAAGCCACCAATCTGTATCCTACCAATGCACTTGTTTTTAATTCTGCACATGTCATATTAGTAGGATGATGCAATATGTTATCTTTTGTGGCTGGCTTCTTCTACTTAGCATGTTTTGGAGGTTCTTGGTGACATTTCAACATCTCTCCTCTTTTGATCTGGTGAAGGAATAAGCTTTCCACAAGGAATACTGGTAGAGGTGGAAGCAGCAAAGGACCCCCCTCAGGTGGATCCTGGGTATTAGACAATGCTGTGGGTGCTGGAGACAATTTAGGACACAATGTGAAGGACCCTCAGGAGCTCCCAGGAAGAACCAGAGTCAATCCTGAAGGAGAAAGGGGAAGGCAACAGGGATACCAAAGGTTCCACATGACCAGGTCAACAAAGAGCCAAGGAAACTCAGGACATGGAACCAGACAGAAACAGAAATACAGATAAACACATTGATACCTACTTATGTATGGGGTTTGACAATGAGAATATTCCTTCAGCTTTAGACTGAAAAATCAAGCCAGACAAATTGCCACCCAAAAATTTATAACAGAAAAATAAAACTGTCTACAAATTATCAGTGACTGCCTCTGTGCAGAAGAAATAAAGGACAGCATTTGACTTTTTGCCTTACACACTTCTGATTTGATTTTTTTTATAAGTCTGCACAACTTTTATAATAAAATGAATCATAAAGTTTGGTAAAATTTGTTTTAAATTTGTCATACAGCATAACAAAAAAAGTATACTGGGAAGAAAAACGTTCTCAGACTAATTTCTAAATTCACCTGAAACAAAACATCCAAGCTACTCATCCAATGCCTCCAGTTTTATTTCTACTCGAGTTGTAAACATTAAGTAATTTACTGACCTTGGAACTGCTTTCTTCTGATACGTCTCCCTCATTGGTTTGCATGGGAACAGACTGTGCAAAACTCTGCGAAACACACAAATACTGCCTGAAAGGGAAGACAAAACATGTAAGGCATTCAGGGCAAAAATTTGCTTTTTCAAAGATTTAGACTGGAAATCTGTCACTGAGACCCTAAGTACCGTGAGACAAAGACCATAAGCAGCTCAGGTGTGTATGCATGCAGGTGTACAAATGTGCACACACATGTGCACCTTAGGTCAAAAGAAAGAGGGGAGAGATGCAGAGTGGGAATCTTGGAGGAGAAGGACAGTTGGAAAAGGCTTAAGGCATTGGGATATTAATAGCTCTACATTTCTTTATCTTGTCTGGCTTTTGGAAGAAATGATAAAGGAAATCTTCAACAATTCTTGCGGTAGACACTGACCTGCCAGAAAGGACCAGTGAGCAAAGTGGCACACCATCTGTTATGCTGCAGTGGGTCAGAGTGCCTGGATCAGAACCAGCCAGGTTTAGAGTTATGGTCAACATTCTCAGTTTTTCTAATTGAAATTAAGATGCACTCTAATCATTGATCCCACTTTTTATTTTAAGAAAATATGACTAGTAAACTCAATGCCAATTAATTTATTTTTATGTAAAACTGGGCTTTTTATGGGGTAAGACAATAAAAAGTGGTCATTTTTCCTCTAAGACTGTGAATCAAGCAAAAGTTTATTAAAACGTTATGAATTAAGGGGGCTGAAAGTGTATGCAGCTTAGTGGTAGAGTATTGACCTAGCATGTATTAAACTCTGGGTTTGATCCCTAGCATCCTCTACTGAAAAAAAGAAAAAAGAGTGCCAAAAGGAAATTTTAAAAAATTTGTGCAACATCTAAATCTGGGCATGGTGGCACACGTCTGTAATGCCAGTGACTCAGGAGGCAGACACAGGAAGATCTCAAGTTTTAGGTCAGAGACAGTCTGTGTAAGTTAGCTATATTCTAACTCAAAATAAAAATAATAAATGGGCTGGAATGCAGCCCAGTAGTAGAGCACTTGTAAAGTATATGTAACCCTCAAGTATCACACAAAAAAAGCAACACCTTAATGAACTCACTAAATATTTAATTACTAAGGACTAATTAGTCGAACTAACACAAAACAAATCTCCATTATAATACAAGTATGAATAGTTACCAACCTGTCAAATATTTTATAGGCTCATAGTTACAAAATATAATAGCTAAAAAGATGCTTATAATGCTTGCTTTTTTGTGCGCAGAAAAATCATTTTGTGACTGTACCAGGGCCTGGCAATCTGCTGCAGGGCAGGCTTCTCCATAACCAGCCAAAACACCTGAGGCCAACAAGATCCTTCTGGGTTTCCACATCTGTTGGATGGGAAAAGGGTATCAAAATGCCTACTATGCTTACCTAACAAGGTTTTTGGGGAATGGATGTGTACTTATTTGCTGTGAAATATAAAATCAGTACAGCAGCTCTCACTTGGCCTCCATTTACTGACTCCCAGATGAACCAACACTGCCCAGCCCTCTATGAAACATGACTTTGGCTTGCTGCAAGTGAAGAGGTTTATTTGAGTCAATTTTGTCCCTCACTGTTTCTGACAATTGTGCAAAAATGGAATGGCTCTTTCTGTGAAAATTAAGTTGATAACATTGGTAAAATTCAGTAACGTGTCTGGAAAGATGTAGCATACAAAGTGCTTCACAGGTGTCTTTGTGTTCTACTTTTTGAAGCCTGCAGCTGTAGCACTGTGCCGTCTGATCCCGTCAGATCTCAGAAGCTAAGCAGGGTCGAGCCTGGTTAGTCCTTGGACGGGAGACCGCCTGGAAACACCAGGTGCTGCGTTTCACCACAGACTCAACAGCACCTAACAACACTTCTCTGAAATGGAGATAGTGTTCACAGATGATGCACGGCAGGCACCCTGGAACTCCGTTCTTGCCCCAGGCCCACGCTCACAGACAGGGCTGTTCACTCCCCAGGTGCCCTCTAAATCCATGCTTCCTCCCTACAGGGCCTCTACCCCTGGCCTCTCTTATCCTCTGGCTTCATTATGATGGGCACTGAGTGTAGGCAGGGAGAGGAAGGATACTGGCACTGGCTGTGCTCCTCCATGAAAGACCATGGCTCTCATCTGGCAGACTTCTTCAGCTACAGCTTCTCTACCTTCTCCTTGTTGGATTCTCCCATTTAGCCCTGGTGTTTTTCTTACATCTCCTTCTAGCCTGACCTGCCTGACTGTATCAGTCCCCATCCCAGTTCTCTAACAGTTACTGCTATTCCCCTTCACTGACCCCTCTTCTCCACCTCTAACAATGAATGGTGTCATCTGTCCACCCCCTGATCCCCTACCTCCAAGGCTTTAACCAAGACTTGTACCACTTCTTAAAATCCATCATTCTCACAAGATCCTACCTATTTGTCAAGGTCCAAAAAAATCTTTACCTTCTCCACTACTACAGCCCTCAATTTTTCAATAATGTAAACAAACAAGGGATACTGAACCACTCAGTGGCTGGCAACAGTGGGCAATCTTACTACTATTAGGCCCAAATGGGTAAGAAGCAGTAACAAGCCTGGAAAGGCAGCTGGGGCTGTACTCAGAGTTCGACAGACTCAAACACTTATTTATGTGTGACCTTGAAAAATTACTTAGTCTTTCTCAGGCTGTGCTCCTAAGGAATCCTGGGAACAATCGTTTTTCTGAGGATTAAGTAATGATACATTCGCAACCTGGTACATAATAGGTCCTTATGTTGATAGCCCACTCATGGAGCTTCCTCTGTTCTGAATTTGTACTCTCCTAGTAACCTCATGGCCACGTCCCTCTGACTATGTGCTCTAGAGGAACGCCTCCTTCCCTTTCCCATGCCTTCACTGCTGGCCCCTGTCCGCCTCAGGGGAGATACAGAAGACTGCCTGCACAGTGAGTTCAAGAGAAACAAGGCATAAGAACTCAGCCCTTTCTCTCTCTCCCTTTTGGAAGCAGCTGCCCTGGGCAGCAGGCACTCTCCTCAGCTCCTGTACCCACAAATGCAGGACCCTCACCATTTCTCACCCCTGGGCAAGTCTGCTGAGCTCTGAGGCTCCGTGCTGAGAAGGTCGCTTACCTGTAGTGTTAAGTCATGTTCTCCACTACAACTTTACTAGTAACAGAAGCAATACTGTGGTCTCTCAGTGCTGTGGCCCTCCTTTTTGGTCTCCTTTCTCAACTGGTATAGAGCTCGGTCAAGGCAAAGATGGTGAAGTTTTACTGGGTCTTCAAGACCCTAAGATCTAGTGCATGGGAATGAAATCTTGAAAGAGAGACACAAAATAAAATCTGCAGGCATAAAATACATGTGGAAATTTTGAGGCTTCTGCTGGGGCCTCGACTTCATGGAGGGGCAAAGCGTTCTCTTGACCATTAGGCCTTGTAAGTATTTACAGTTGTGCACTAGTTTTTAACCACAGAGCCTTATAAACCATAGGCCCCACAGTATTTTGACATTAGCAGTGACTGTAGTTATGGCAACTTTGTCGTCAGGTAAGTGGCTGTTTCTATAGAGACAAAGCTGCCTTCGCTAGGCTCAGAAGCCTTAGCAAAGGCTTGGGGGCTTTGCAGGTCTCGTCAACAAGCCAAAGGCAGTGGCAGTGGTGATGTTGGTACCGAAAGCTCATCTAATCTCAACATCAGCTGTGCAGGTGGCCTCAGCATGCACTGGGCACTCTGGCCTAGCAAGCAAATGCCAGCTGTGCTGGCCTCAGCAAAGGGAACAGGGCATTAGCAGGCTTGGGTGGCTTCAGTGTACAGAGGCTGCTGCTTGACCTTGAATTATGCCGGCACAGCTTTTCCTCAGCAAGTGTGGCTGGGGCAAAGATTAGACTGTAGGGAGAAGAGACATTCTTTATACATGCCTTTTAGACATCAGAAAGTGGGACAATTATTGGCTGCACATAAGATACAAGGCAGCTGAACTTCAAACAGCACATGCATTACAAAGCCAGTGAAGCTCTATGTTTAAATTGTTTGTGCTAGACATATGGGGGTGTTTCAAAGAGGAAACAGAAATCAAGAGTTTTTTGACTGCCTCATATGCAGAAGGAAGGAAGGAAGCAAGCAAGCAAGCTAGGCATACCCTGGCTGACCGAGACTTACTGCATTACAAGACAAAAGCTGGGGAATGTTAGGGGAGGAAAACCCTTTCCCCACTCTAGATGGCTTCCTTCCACATGTGACGATATTAACTTTTAATATTACTCATCTGATTCTATCTCTGACTCATGCTGTCAGAGTGAAGTGACTTATTTGACTAGTGCATTCAGAAGAAGAAACCAAACTTTGCCTCCAATAGTCCAGCCCCTCTCCTGACCCTTGCCCTTGGGGACACCTAGCCTGCTCTGCTCCTCCCCTCTTCTAGAAGGCAGGCCTATCGCAGACTAGTGCTGCTGGTTGAATATACCTGCTAAATTTTGGAGTTTAGAATTAAGAAGGCTACTTGGTCACAGATATAAGCCAGTTCTCCTATATCAATTGCATTTGGAATAAAAGTGACATTTTGATCTCTCTCTGCCTTACTCCTTGGTCTTATACATCTGCTGTTTAGAAGTTGAGCAGAGAGAATTATTTATTGGATCTCCTCCAAATTAAATTCAGTGTTCTGTATTGGCTTTACCTTCCCAATGATCCCATTTACCATGGTATTTAGTGACACCTTTCTGTCTAAAGCTCTTCAGTAACCTCATTGCTACCAGTGCACACTCTTTGCTACACTTTGCTCAGGCAAATCTTTCTCTCTCCACACAGTATGCTGGTATCTATCTATGCACATCACCAGGCCACACTTGCTATAGTTTGGATCTTAAATGTCCTGCAAAGGCCCAGTTGGTAAAGGTTGGGTTCCCAGGGAGGCATGACTAGGAGGCGGTGAGATATCTAAGAAGGAGGGCCTAGAGGAGGTCTTTAGGTTATTGGGGGCATGCCCTCAAAGGGAATTGGGGATCCTGGGTTCTTATTCCCTTTATTTTCTCCCTGAGCATGAGGTGAGAAGTTTTGTTCTGCCACACATTGCTGCCATGATGTGCTGCCACACCCAAAAGCAGCAGGGCAAATCAATTGCTAACAGAAACCTCCAAAACCATAAGCCAAATAAATCTTTTCTCTTTTAAAAGTTAATTATCAGGTATTTGTTATAGTGACAGAGCACTAACACAATACCCCACTGGAAATCCCTTTCCTTCAGCACCAAACCACATTGTACTCAATTTGTATTTCCAAAACTCTTTCCTGATTGACACCACACAGGCTGCCTACTATGTCTTTTAGTTTCTCTCATTTTTTGTTGTTCCTTCAGAATTATCCTTAATAGTTTTTAATATGTTTCTTTAAAAAGCCTTGATGAGCTGGGTGGGTAGCTCAAAGATAAAGTGCATGCTTAGCATTCACTGGGTTCAATCCCCAGTACTAAAATAACAAAGTGAAACACTCACTGAATACACGATCCTTGGCAACATTCTTATTTAAAGGCTTGGCTTATACTTGTGCCTAAGTCAGTGTTAATGGACAGGAAAATAAAGTTGGCAATGCATTAAGCACACAGTTAACTAGGGGTGCCACTTGGGGACTGTGAGAGGATGTGAGGTATCCATGCTAACAGGTAGTCAAGGCAAAGCCCATGGAGGTGAAGATTAATGAGAAGGGTGAGTAAGTGGTGCCAGAGCTGTCTGGAGATGGAGTGACAAGACACATGTTTGATTTCTGTGTCAGGGCAGCACTGGACCTCAGGGCTGTCACTAGTTGCCATACATGTAAGTGAAGGATAGTTTTGGCTGGGCACTGTTCTCAGCACACACAGCACAGGACTCAACAAATGTTCATGACTAAATGTGAGTAATGTCACACAAATTCTGCACAAGGTCACCTATAAAAGTTGGCAAGTACATGACCATTTTCAAAGCCCTCCAGGACTCAGCCCTTACCTCTCTCCCGGCTCATCTGCCTGGCTTCTCTGTCCAGCCATACCAAACTACTTCCGATTTCAGGAATGTGACAGACTGGTCTAGGTTTCCATGTTTTTGTTCACAAAACTCCCTCTGCCTTTCTCTTCCTTGGTGCCACCAAGGCAAATCTTACTTGTCATTCCAGTCTCAGCTTTTATAAAGTATTTCCTGACCCACCTCGAGGTAGAAGTGACAATTTCTTCCTCAGTGTCCCCAACAGATCTTGTATGAATTCTACCATAGAATGTGTAATACTTTACTGGATTGACTTGCTCATGGAGACCCTCCATGTAATAAGGATTTGCCTGGGAACCCCTGACACCAGACACTAAATCTTGTTCATCTTGTATTCCATCTACTTAAAACTGTGTACCTGCCATTTAATAGATATTCAGTAAGTTTCTACGTAAGAATGACTAAGTCAATCAATTAAAGTGCTCTTCACCTAAAATGTAACACATATTAATTCAGTAAACATTTACTGAATCCCTACCACATTCTAGATGGTACAAGGCTAGTGGGGTACAGTAGGATGACCTTGGGCTTTGAGGGAGCAGGATCACTCTTTTTTGTCAATTAGCTGTGTAATTGTGGGCAAGTTACTTAATTTGCTAATCCTCTGTAATTTTCATCCATAAAAGTGGGCAGGAAGAGGTGTTATGAGGATTAAATTAAACAATGTATGCCTAGCTCCTGGCACGGTGTTGGGGAGTAGCCATGGGGCATTAAAAATAAGTTAGGTCCTAGTTCTGATGTGCCATGGTGCAGTGGGGTGACTGCTGATGATGATAGCAAAGCACTGTGTATTTCCAAAAGCTAGGCAGAGGATTTTGAATGTTTTCACCATAGAGAAATGAGAGATGTTTGAAGAGGTAGATATATTTAACTGGACGTAAATATTATACAATGTATACATGTACCAACACACCACATGTCCTCATAAATATATACGTTTTAGGTTTTTATGTATCCACTGAAAGGTAATTTTTTGAGACAAGGTCTCACAATATAGCACAGGCTGGCCTCAAACTCTCAATCCTTTGCCTCTACCACCCTAGTGCTGGGACTTTAAGGGTACAACACCATGCCAGGCTAAGAATAAATTTAAAAATTTTTTAAAAAAGGTCCTTTCCATGAAGTCTCCAAGAGTTTATAGACAACTAAAGACTACAGTGCCTGCAGCCATACCACTGTGGCATCCCATCCGGTCAGATCTTGGAAGCTGAGCAGAGTTAGGCCTGGTTAGTACTTGGATGGGATACCACCTGGGAACACCAGGTGCTGTAGGCTTGGGAGAAGGACCTGGCAACCCATTCCCATAAAACAATCAGCCATTGAAATCAGCAGAGAAGCACTGACAATAGTGTTTCACCTGTTGTACATAGGTTCACCAACTGGACGGCACCTAACAACAATGACTACAGATACAAATAAATAACTTTAATTTTAAAAATAGATAATTTATTATTGCAGTAAGAACCAGTGTTTTTAGAACTCAGATAAAGAGATTCTGCAGAGAGAGGGAGAAGTGGACTATAAGAAAGGCAGAGAAAGGAAGAGCAGACAGTTGCATTCCCCCCGCCCCTTCCAAACTCTGAGCATAAAGAAAAGCATCAACGAAGGCACAAAACCATGAAAAAGAACTACGTATCTGGGAAACTAAATATGGTCTGGTAAGAAGGACAGACAGGGGGCTAGGGGTGCAACTCAGTGGAAGAGTGTTTGCCAAACATGCATGAGGCCCAGGGTTAGGAAGAAAGGAAAGAAGGAAGGAAGGACGGACGGACAGACAGACTTACAGATAAGGATTCCCCACAGAAGCAGCTAGAATGGATGACTGGAATTAAAAAGGGTTTTTTGTTGCTGTTTTCTTTTTCTTTTTCTTTTTTCTTTTTTTTTTGTGGTACTGGGCAGTTGAACCCAGGGTCTCACATAAGGGTTCTACCACTAAGCTGCAACTTTCAGTCCATTTTTCACTTTTTTTTTTTTTCATTTTGAGACAGGGTCTCACTAAATTATGCAGGCTACCTCTGGCCTTCAACTTATGATCCTTCTGCCTCCATCTCCTGAATTGCAGGGATTTACAGGCGTGCACCACTGCACCCAGCTGAAGTAAAGTTTTAAAGGGATTTTTAGGCTGGCGCCTGTGGCACCTGGGAGCCACAGGAACTGTTTCACAACAGCTAACTGTCCTTCTCCCAATTAGCTAATTTAGAGAGCAAACCTGGGCCACAGTGTAGACAAAGCAGCGAGGACCTGAGGCAGGGAAGCTAGCAATACTTGCTAATCCTAATGGCTACATGATGAGGCATCAAATGTCAGTACCAATTTGAATAACAGGGTTTTTTTTATTGTGTGTTTGGAGGAGGGACATATTTGCTGAGGATTGAACCCAGGCCTCACACATTCTAGGCAAGTACTCCTAGCCCCAGGATCAGTGCATTTTAAGGAGAACTACCAAAGCAGGAATGTGTAGTTCCTGCTGATCAGAGGGCTGATGCGAAGGCCATTTCAAATACCCTTCCAGAAGAACAATGGAAACACGATATACTTTCATTCTTTTTCCAGTGAAGACTACTGTCTTACTGCCAATACATGGTGGATATAAATTTAAAACTTACCTTTGACAGTATCCTAGGGCAACATTAAGCCCAGGAGGATGAGCCTGGGTTACATTCAGTGCAAAAAACCAAAACCCTGAAAAGAGAGAAAAATCACAATGAGACACGTGCTCAACGCAAGATGCCTGCATAGACAGCCTTGTGGGCCAGTGGCCTTCTCTCTCAAGCCCTCAGCTTCCTGTCCAACACTGGGACAGAGAAAACATTTTCCTCAGGGGATTCTTTTGACATTTAAGTGAGAGGGCACCACTCTCTCACTCAATAAAAATGTGTACTGAACGCGGAAGATGTAGCTCAGAATAGGTTCCATCCCCAGCACCGCAGGGGTAAGAAAAAAAAGTGTGAACTGAGTGCTTTCTAAATAAACATTAAAACTGATATCAAGCCTTTACATTTGAGAAAGGGTTTTGCTAAGTAGCCCAGGCGGCCTTAAACTTGTCGGTCCTTCTTCCACCTCCCAAGTGCTGGGATTACAGGCATAAGCCACCACATCCGACTAAAGTTTTATTACTTCTTATTTTACTTCATTTGTTATACCCCTCCTACCCCCCGCCCCCCCCCAAAAAAAAAACATCAAATTGTTTTTCAACATGTCTATCTGGAGGGCTTGTAATCACTTCAGACTCAATTTGACACATACTCCACCTTCACCCCACCAGGACTGTTTCCTCCTTCCCTCGTTATGTGCATCAAGCACTCAGGGCAGAACCTGAGGTTCGCCCCATCATTTCCGCTACCCTAGAGCCCTCACGTAAATCCATTAGCAAGTTCTATCCTTTCTGCTTTCAAAATCTGTACCTCAGACCCACCCACAATTCCTCACTCTCATTGTGGCATCATTTCTTCCTCATAGCCTCCTTTTTTTTTTTTTTTTGGTGCTGGGGGTTGAACCTAGGGCCTTGTGATTGCATGCTCTGCAAGTGTTGGACCATTGAGCTGCACCCCCAGCCCGTTTTTTTTGTTTTGTTTTGTTTTTCTTTTTTTTGAGACGGGATCTTGCTAAGTTACGCAGACTGTCTCTGGTCTCGAACTTGCGATCCTCCTGCCTTCGCCTCCAGAGCCGTGCCAGGCCCTCATGGCCTCTTAATCAGCACCCTAGTCCTGCTCTCACTCTTCCCCCATCCACTGCCATATAATGGCTGGCACAGCCTCTTCAAAATCGAGTCATAGAAAGCTGCTAATGCAGTGACAATTTTGTTTATTTTCTGGTAGAATCTCTCTCCCTCTCTCTCTCTCTCTCTCTCTCTCTCTCTCTCTTTCTGGCGTTTCTCAAATTCAGTCCGTGCCTACATTGTGTGTGAAGGTGAGCAATACAATGGCAAGCCCTGGGAAGCTTATTTGTGATCAACTACTACACTGCTGTCAGACAGCTCCTACTATCTGGAAACCAGCCCCTTTGTTTTCGCAATCAACCTACTGCCCTGTCTGTGAAAGCGCATTCCATGCCCTACAGCTACACATGATAAGCTCAGTTAGGCCTACATGATGTCACAGGGCGGGAGGTGCTGCTTTAGCAACACTGAGAGCACCCTGAGGCTTTCTTATCTGTCATCGGCTCTGCTTATTTAATACTGTTGAATCAATGAATCTCAAAGGGAGGGGGGTTGTAGTAAGATTTCTTAATATTTTAATCATTCTCTACTACACACACTCTGGTCCCAGTAATCTTCCTCAAAAGCAAACTTGACATTTGTGTATGTTGCAGCTTAAATTCAGTCGATAGCAGCCCATAACTGTTGGGGTGAAAGTTTACGAAGATCTCTCCAGACCCCTCTCTTTCCATCCCATTCACACGGACCACATGGTTTCTCTTGTCCACCACAAATGCACTAACGTCTGTTCAGAGTCCTTTGCAAATTCCCTTCCATCCTTCTTTGTGGTACTTGGGGGAGTTGAACCCAAAGCCTTGCACATAGTTTGCAAGTGCTCTACCACTCTGCTGCACACTCAGCCCCTTTCAAAATTTTTTTGTTTTTTTATTTTGAGACAGGGTCTTGCTAAACTGCACAGGCTGCCTCTCGCCTCGAACTTGACATCCTCCTGACTCAACCTCCCACATTGCTGGGATTACAGGTGTGCACCACCATGCCCAGCCCTTCCACTCCTCTTTCGTCCGCCTCCAGTGTTTTCTCAAGGAATCTTCCTGCACTCTGCCTGGCTGACCTCTATTCCTCTTCTGAGATAAGTCACGTACTATCTGTGAGTCGGACTTCTTCACTCAACAGACACTCCCAGACAGCAAGGACTAGGTTTTATATATCTTTGAATTTGGCAAGAACTTCAATAAACATAAGCTGAACTGAACCCCAGTGGGACTCCAGGAATTCGTTACATCCCTTGGACATTTCCCCGTTAAATGGCACTGGTGAAAGCTGAGGAAGTTTGTTGCACCTTCCAAGATGGACCGGTCCTCACTGAGGTCTCAGGGTTCCAGGGTTACGTGACCCTCGGCACCTCAGAGGATGATCGGATGCTTTAATCTTTTTGTCAACCGCAGACAATCAAGAGAACAACACTGACTAATTTTAGTTCCCAATCTGATTAAAGTTTCTGCTCAGGCTGAACAGCAACTTCTTTTCCAGACTTACTGTCAGTCCAAACTCTGTGCCAACTCCATCAAGTAGCTCATTATTACATATGTTCTTAACAGAGAAGTTTAGAAGAAAACAATGACCAATTCAGCCCTTTGCCTGCTTGGTTGCAGGTCTCAGATACTTGCTGATGTTCAGTGAGGGCAAAGAGGAGTCACAGCACAGGGTAGGCAGGTGGAGAAAACAAGGCAATCTTCCAAGTTGTTGTTTTTTGTTTTTTTTAAAAGAGTTGGGGTAGCCTTGCACTCCAGGGCAGTCTCCCAAGTAGCTGACATTACAAGAGTGTGCCACCATGCCCTGTTTCCAAGGACTCTTGAATCTAGCTTTTACAGAATATCTTCATTACTTGCTCTGCAGCACTGTGAATGAACCTCTTGAACCTCTGTACTAGGTACACTTGTGTTCTAGATAAAGATGAAAATTATTTCTAAGATCAAGATCTGAAATTATTTTTCTTCTAAGGAATAAATAATAAAAAAACTCTTTCAAAATATCTTTTTGAAATGCTCATAGGTACTCTGTAATCCTACTACCTGATCATGTATTGTCATAGCAGCTAACTATGAACCCCTCCAGCTTTCTCTACTATCTTGCAGAGCAACCAAACTGGTCTCAGGATTCACAATGAAGTTCCTCGGATCTTGGCCTAACCAACCCCAGGTCCTGCCAACCACCAAGCAGACTTAGGAGTTCCTCCAAAGCCAAGTATCTACTAAAAACAAACAAACAAACAAAAAACCTCGCAGGATATATAATTAGGCTTAAGTCTCCCCTAGGGAATATGGGAAGGTGAAAGATACATATATTCAACAAATTACATTTATTTTACTAGTATCACCTCTGATATGATAGCTTAATTTTCAAACCTGACTGTTCAGCAAGATTCATTTTAATTCTCATTTTAGAAATTCGAGCAGTATGGATAAGGCCCTTGCAGTCACTATTTCCTCCTCCCAGGATGCACCACTGTCACTAGTTTGACATCTAACATAGTTCTTAGGATGCAGGTTGTTAATACGGTGTACCCTAGCATGGCAAGAACAAAAATAACAAACAAGCCCCCACATTTCCCCCAACAAAAGAAAACACTATACACTTTTTTGTTTTTGTTTCTTTGAGGTGGACTCTTGCTATGTAGCCCAGGCTGGCCTCTACTCCATGATCCTCTGGCCTCAACCTCACAAGCACTGGGATTGCAGACATGCACCACACCTGGACACTATAAACTTTTAATTGAGTCACAAATAACACTGAAAACTGTAACTGCCTAACTTTAAGCAAGTGGCCTAACTTTAAGCAAGACATCCAGGAGAGATTCCTAAGTGAAGCAGCATATGTGAGAGAGGCACAAAACGTCAGCACCGAGGCCAAGAAGGTCTGCCCAGGAGGAGTCGGTGGCAGACAGTAGGGTACCACCTGTCCAGCTGTCAGGGGGTGCTGGGTCAAGTGGGAAGAAGACATCTACTAAATTAAGGATCAGAAACAAACAATATCAAAGGTCTAAAGGGCACAGGTGCGGGCAGGCTGCTACACATAGATGTGTTTGTTTAGCCACGCAAACACAGGACAGACTGTCATTCCAAGATCTGGAAATGCTACCTTTGCAGTTGCAAGCTGCTCTTATTTCAGCTCAATGCTTTAGAAATTCTGCAAAAATGTTCAAGTCTGCCAATCCCTAAACATATCCCCTTTAACCCTAAAACCTGCACTACGCCCCCTCTTTCCTCTCCTGGTCATGCTTCTTGAAAAAGCAGTTTCTATTTGTGGCCCCCATGTCCTTATCCTTTCTCACAGATGTAATTACCATCTCTATCTTGGTGATTCCCAACTTTCTCTAGTGTTGACCTTTCTTACAATCTCCAGAACCACCTACATAACTGCCTGATGCCAATGGACTTCTCCATCTCCTGTATCCCATGTCCCTAAAACTCAACACACCTATAACTCACTCTTCGTGTACCTAAAGTGGGTTCTTTTCCTTCTATCTCACTTGAGAATGGTGCAACCCCACTTACATCAGAAATCTGGCAATGTTACCAGCTCCTTCCTTTAATCAAACTCGGTAAATTCCAATCTCTAACTATTTCAATATATTCTTTCTTGCCTATTCCTACTACCACTGACCATCCTGGTTCCCATTAGTTTTTTTCTAGCTGGTTTTTTAGTTGGTTTTCTTACCCTCAATAATCACCCATCTTCACCATCAGAATGACCTTTTTAAAAAGTACAAATCCTGGCTAATAATATCCAGTTTCCACTGTGTGCTGTACAGGCCTGGTGCTTGCACCTTTCCAGCTTCATCTTTCAAAGCCACATTGTTCCCCATTTCCCCAGAGTACTGGTTTCATGTGCCTTTGTACGAACTGTTTCCTCTTGGAAGCACTCACAGGACAGACTTCTCAACTTGCAGATACACGCTCAGGAAACCTCTGTGAAGTTTTTCTTGACATCCCTCTCTTCTCATGGGTCACCTGGATGAGTCATTCCTCTGAGCTAGCAACTGTACTTGCTACACATTCCCCTAGGCTTGTTTTCATGTGTGTGTACCGCTAGGTTATAAGCTTCCGGAAGGTACGGTCTATGTCTTATTTATCACTGCATCATCATTTAACACCCTGCTAGCCCAAGGGACACCCTCAATAAACTCTTGTGGAACAGACACATACATTTTTAGGAAAAAATAAAGTCAATTCAATACAATACAATATTCTGAGCTCAGTCAATAAGGATTCTGCTTGTTAACTGTAAGACCTAGGCAACATAGAACCAATCATAAAAGAAGGAAAAAAAATTAAAAAAGCAAGGCTCAGTAGCACACACCTATAATCCTAGCAACTCAGGAGGATGAGGCAGAAGGATCACAAGTTTGAGGCCAGAGGCAGCCTGCACAACTTAGCGAAACCCTGTCTCAAGAAAAATTAAAAAGGGGGCTGGGAGTGCAGCTTAGTGGTAAAGTACTTGTTAAGTATGTATGAGGCTGTGGGTTCAACTCCCCAGTATCTCACACACACACACACACACACACATACACACACACACACAAAGTATCTCTCAGGAACAGTATGCCACTTTCATGAGACCCACAGACTTCCTAGAAGCAGTGAAGAAAGTGTGGGGAAAGATGGCAGGCTCTTGGCCTAAAATGTCTGATTGATTGATTGATTGAGGTACTGGGAGTTTGAAACCAGGGTTTCACTTACGCTTTGCAGCACTCTACCACTGAGTTGCACCCCTCTTCCATTTTTTAATCTTTTATCTTGAGACAGTGTGTAGCTAAATCTATTCTGGTATCTTGGAAGTTGGGGAAGGTTGCCTAAGAAAAACCAACCCAGCCTGAAGAAGGAATGATGAAAGAGACATGTGTCCTACCCTGGGCTACTAGTTCAGTTTGCTCAATTCATTTATGTCCTCCAGCCTGGACCCAGGACAGTCTGTCAATTCCTTTAACATAAAGGGCTTGAGAAAGTAAGACTGCCTTCTGAAAACCTAAACACAACTCACTGCAAGTCACTTGCAGGTCGGGGCGGGGAAGGCGGGGTATAAGGACTGAGTAAAGAACAACATATTGGACACAGCCAGCTTTACAGAATGCTTACTAAGCATGGGGCCCCATGCTCAGCAAGTTTTCAGATAAAAGGCCTATGGCCAGGTTTCACTGTGCTGTTGGTCACAAAAGACTGCCTTTTTTTTGTTTGTTTTGGTTTTCGAGACAGGATCTGGCTGTGGTAGCCCAGGCCAGCTTTAAACTTGTAATCTTCCTGCCTCAGTCTCCTGAGTGCTAGGACTATAGATGTGCGATAATAACGTTTTTGAAACCCATTTACTGATGATTAAAGGAAAGGCTTTTTTCTCCTTCCACACTGTGTATTAATTTTATAGGTTGGTTTTCTTTTTTTAATCAAAAATTTTTTTCTTGGTGGCACTAGGGATTGAACCCTGGGACTTGTGCACGCTAGGTAAGGATTCCACCACTGAGCAATACCCTTAAGCTCAAATGGTTATTTTTATTAAGGTTGTTGACAAATTTTTAAATGCACATTGATTGTCTCTTAGGTAAACAATTAAATTTGACTATGATATGGAAGACAATAACGTGAACAACTGTTAACAACTGTTTATGTTGTGCCCACTACTATATACTTTGGAATTTCCAAGGGAATCTTACCTAACACATGATCCCTGTCACTTACACTACAGATAAGGAAGAAAAAACGAAGAACCAAGCTGTGTGGCACAGTTGTTTACAGAATGTGCAGAAGAAGGTGGGCTGGATAATCAGTGCCATCTTTAGAGAGAGGACTGGGCTCCTAATTGGAACTGACAGAATTTAAAGTGGTTCTCAAACTCATTCATCTCAGGCTCCCATTTCATTCATAAAAATTATGACAGACTCCACAGTGCTTTTATGTTGGTTATAATGACCAATATTTACCATACTACATAGTAAAACTATGAGACACTTAAAATATTAGTTCATTAAAAGCTACCAACAATAAATTATCACATTCTCAAAATTATAATTATGATATTTCAAAGGATTAAAAATGTGAGAAAAGTGTCACCGCCTCACATTTTGGCAAGGATCAATGTCTGGCTGAAGAGATGACAGCTGTATTCCAGTACGTGCTTTTGCTTTCAATCTTCTGCGGTATCACATGTCCTGTTGCCTCTGGAAAACTCCACAGTGCCCTCAGCAGAGAATGAGTTAAGAGGGCATACTGCACCCTAGTATAAATTAGGCTAGTCGGGACCATGAGGACTCCCTAAAATGGGGTGGGAAGGGGGAGATCCCCAGACCACACTTTAGGAACCATCCATGGAAAAGGTAGAGAAAATGTTCTAAGCAAGAGTTGAGCAAGGAGGAAGTGTGTAGTGGTAGTGGTGCACTCTAACCTCCAGACACAAAAAGCTTTTTCCTAATAGCTCAGCTAACAAAGAAGCTAACTCGCCCCCACCCATAAATCTTACAGACGAAGAGGGCCAGGCCAAGGCGGGCAGAGCTGACAGCTGGCCAAGAAGTCTCGCCTGTGGAAGCCTCTCATCCTTCAGGGAACCTCCACAGCCCTGGGCAACATTCCCTGGAGGCCACGTCAGGTTTTCCTCCCTGGCGCCTCCTGGGTGCTCTGCTGCTAGAAGCTGCAAATGGCTCACCAGCAGCTGCCTTGCCACGGCTTCCTGAGGCTGTGTTTACTAACTGCAAAATCCTCTCCCTGCTGCAGCCTCGACATCTTCAGGCATTTCTTCATCTGCCTGCCTTCAAAAGCAAATTTAACATCAGCCATGTAGCCAGTTTTTCCCTGCCAACGATCATGTGAGTTTGCTATTCTGTCCCTGTGCATCTTGCATGCTGTAAAAACAGCTCCTGGAGCATCATATGCCACGGATCTAGTTGCCATAAACTGAAAACATTTTCCTCCTATTTTGTGGCACAAACTAAAAGCATTCTGGATGTGGTTTGCATACAGTCCATCTCTGGCCAAAAGAGAGGTTTGAATTTATGAATATATAGAGAAAGGCAGGCGGCCATTACCACAGTTAAACTGCTTTATTATTAAGTTGATGTCTGGTAGTAATATATTCTTTCGTTTATATTTTTCCTGTGATTAGTGTTCTGAAATTATCCTGCAATAAGTATAACCATTTTCATTTTAACGTAGCAAGTTTCCAGCTAACAGTATTTTGTACCTGAGAGAAGCTCTGAGGAAATAGAAGCTTCTTTTTGGTTTCTTAAATGTAAAAAATAATATAAAAAAATAGAAACTGCATGACTCTATATTATATAAGTTTTCAGTCGTTTTTTATTTCTTAGTAAAAATATTCATTAAGGATTCTTAATAAGTCAGAATAGATTTGTGAGTGAGTGAGTGTGTGTGTGTGTTTGTGTGTGTGTGCGCGGCGCTCTGGGGATTCAGCCTATGGCCTTACACAAGAACATCATTTTTAAATCAAATTGAAGCCAAAACTTCCAGAGATTTCTCCTTCTAGGAATGCTAAACAAGGTGATGCAAACCATTTGCCCTGCCGAGGGCAATCAGAAAATATGAACAAAACATTTAAAAAATTCTTGAAGGCAGAGAAGTGCTAACAAATTAGTTGAGAATTACCAAACATAAAAATCAATTCCAACACTGGACATGATCGCACATACCTACAATCTTAGGGACTTGGGAGGTTGAGGCAAGAGAATCACAGGTTTGAGGGCAGAAGCAGTCAATGCAACTTAGTGAGACCCTGTCTCAAACTAGAAAATGAAAAAGGGGCTACGGGCGCAGCTCAATGGTGCAGCACTTGCCTAGCATGCACAAGGCCCTGGGTTTGATTCCCCACTACTAGGAAAAAAACTACATAACTAAATATGAAAGATAAATAATAAAGTTTTTAGAAGATGTTATGGAATAACTTTTTTACAACCTAGGAATAGGAAAAAAATTCTTAAACAGGACAAAAAAAAAGTATCAATCATTAAAGAACACACCTGGGCTAGGGGTATAACTCAGTGGCAGAGCACTTACCTAACATGTGCAAAGCCCTGGGCTCCATTCCCAGCACCAGGAGGGGGTAAAAAGTAAAGTAAATCCAACTGAGATCTTTTAACCAAATTGTGATTTTTGTCCCTTGACACCCCCAACTAGGAACATCCCTCAAAAATCCCAACAGTAGAATGGTAAATACATTGTGGAGGATTTCTGGTTTAAGATGGTGGATTAAAGACAGCCTCCACGTGACACAGTAAAACAAAGGAGTTAGAATAGGAAGGAATGGACTCTTTTCCAAAGAAAGAAAGTCTAGAGAAGCAAAGAAAGCACAGAGGAGATTGTGAGATGGTCCCAGGTTGCAGAACAGAGCTGAACAGCAAGGGGGACTGAGCAGGACCAGTCTCTAGCCACAGCTTCTGGTGGGGGAGGGGAAACAGAGCCCTCATGCAAAGAGGTGAGCTGGACAGCCTTGGCCATCATGCAGGCACATCTACAGGACAAGTACACAGTCCCTAAAGCCCTTGCACTCTTCTGGAGATTTGGTGAGACAGTGGCTCTTCCTGATCTGGGGGTTCAACATTGGAGAAGTGACTCTCTTCTCCACAGTCCATGGGATGGCCATGACCTGGCAACATCCTGAGACTGAGCTACCCCAGGGGGCTTAAAAAAAAAGAATTATCACCTGTGGAGAGCCTAGGGGTCACCTACCACAACTCCAGCATGCTACACAGGGGCAGCAGGCAGTTACAGTGAGAGGGGAGATGGGACACTGTCACACTGAGAGGTTGAGGCAGCAAGGGGCTCAGAAGCAAGCCCCAACCCTCCATCCCCCTAGAGAGAGGAGACAACTCCATTTCCTGAGAGGAACTACAGAGACTCAATTCTGAGCCAAGGTCAGAAAAAAGACTCCATCTTCAACTGACCACCAGCTCCACCTAACAGACTCCAATATTAGAGGCCACAGAGAGAAGCCCCTCCAGTACTACTGCTACTTCTGCTTCTTTCTTCCTTATTCCTCCTCCTCCTCTCTCCTCTTCCTCCTGCAGGAGTTGGCTTCAAGTGATTGTAAGTATATTTCTATATCTGGTTTGGCTGGGAATTGTACCTGTTATAAGTGCTTTGTCTTCCTCTCTGGGAGTAGCACTGGAGATTGTGATTTCAAGAGACAACCACTCACTAAGACTTCCAAATAAAAGAGGAAGTGATATCCACCCCTACAGATGCATACGTCACAAATCAGAAGCAGAGGAAACATGAAAAGCAAGGCTATGCATCTCCTCCAAAAGACCATGATTCTTTAACCATTGAATCCAAAGATACTGAAAGAGTTGAAATGTCAGATAAATAATTTAAAAGTCTACTTCTAAAAATGATCAATGACTTCAGAGAATACACAAAGAAGCAACTGAATAAAGTAAGGAAATTAAAACAGGACCTAAGTCAGAAAGTCACCAATGTAGAAGAAAAATTCAGTAAAATGGATAAGAAATTCAGCAACAAAACTGAGATTTTGAAAAAACAATCAATCAAACAGAAATATTAGAAAGGAAGAACTCAACCAAATAAAAAAACACAGTAGACTAGATGAAGCAGAAGATAAAATACCAGGAATGGAAGGCAAGGATGAGGAAATACTCTACTTAGATATTAAGAAAGAAAACAAAAGAACATGACCACAATTTTCAAGAATTTTGGAACATGATCAAGTGACTAAACCTTAATACTAAAAGCTGCAACAAAGGAAATCTCATCAGAATTATATCAGACCTCTCAGCATAAACCATAAAATCTATGAAAGCATGGAATGATGTATTTAAGCCCTGAAAGTAAATAATTGCCAACCAAGGTTATTACACCCATTAAAGTTATCATTTACAGTTGGTGGAGAAATAAAGACATTCCAAGACAAGCACACACTAAAGCAATCCATGACCACCAGTCTGCATTGCTGAAGATACTTAAAGGAATTCTACACATATAGGAGCAAGAAAGACAGTCTGCATCATGAGAGTTGTTGTTGTTAGGTGCCACTGTGTCAGGTCTGACCCATAGTAACCCTGTGTACAACACAATGAAACACTCCTCGATTCCGTGCCAGGCACATGATCTTTTTAATAAAAAGTTTAAGGCTCTTGTTGCAACCATGAGAATATAGGAAAGTATAAACTTCATGGGAGAAAAAGAGAAACTGAAGAGAACTAGGAAAGAAGCAGTCATGTCTAATTTAAAAAAACAGCAAGCTCTGAATATAAATAAGGGAAAAAGAAAAGCACAAATAGTATATGGACCAATCAGGAAAACATCTGACACAATTACAAGAACTTAGAAAATCCCTCTCAATATTGACCCTAAATGTAAGTGGTATTAACTCTCCAATTAAAAGACACAGATTAGTAGACTAGATTAAAAAACAAAATCCAGCAATTTGTTGTTTGGAAGAAACAAATCTCACTGGCAAGGATAACCACAGACTAAAAGTGAAACAATGGAAATTGATATACCAAGCAAGTGGAGGCCAAATACTGAATAGCTGCCATCCTTATATCAGACAAAGTAGACTTCAAATTAAAACTAATACAACCGGGCACGGTGGTGCACACCTGTAATTCCAGCAGCTTGGGAGGCGGAGGTAGGAGGATCGCAAGTTCCAGACCAGAGGCAGTCTGTGTAATTTAGCAAGACCCTGTCTCAAAAAGTAAAAAAATGGGCTGGGGGTGCAGCTCAGTGGTCCAGCACTTGCAGAGCATGTAAGCACGAGGCCCTGGGTTCAACCCCCAGTACCGCAAAAAAAATAATAATAATAAAAATAAAAAGATAAAAAATTTAAAATAATACAAAGAACATCGCTGCACTCAACTTCATTTAAAAGCACTGCTGGACTTAAAGGGAAAGATAGGTTCCTCAAAATATTAAAAAACAGAACTACTATTTGACCCAGCTGTGCCACTCCTGGGGATACAGCCAAAGGAATATAATATACCACAAAGATATCTGTTCAGCTATGTTTATTGTGGCATTATTTATCACCTAGGTGTCCATCAATAGATGAGCAGATAAGGATATTGTGGTATGTATACACTATGGAGTTTTTTTCAGCCATAAAGAAGGACAAATTATGGCATTTGCTGGAAAATGGATGGAACTAGAGATCATTTTAAGTGAAATAAGCCAGACCCAGAAGCATAAACATCACGTTTTTTCATATATGGATGTTAGACATCAATGTATATTTGATATTAAAACATACAGGTCATGAAAGTAAAAGGGACTTATACAGGGAAAGATAACAGACTAAAGAAAAGGGCAGTGGGCAAGAAGAAAGGCTAATAAGAGAAAGGAAAGGAAATTTCACAAATTTCACCCTTCATGCAAAACTGGGATATATATAGATAGATATAAACGCATATGACATTCAAGCAGAAGTGCGACTATTGGTAGCAAGGGTGGGGATGGCGGAGCAGGACATGACAAGGTAATCAGGGAGGTGACCTTGAACAATGTACAATGAAATGTGTGTATGGAAATGTCAAAATGAGACCCATGAAGTTATACACTAAAAATTTACTAATAAAATAAGACTACTGGGGGGAAACTGAAAAAAATACATTATGTTCATAAAATGGAATACCATATAATATGAAAGTGAAGGCACAGGCTGCATACAACATGGATGAAATCTTGCAAACATAAAAAGCAGACACAAAGGAATGAATAGCATATGACCCCATGTGTTCAAAACCAATGAAAACGACAATGTTTAGAGGTACACAGGTGATTAAAATAGAAAGGAGATTAACAGAGGAGCAGCCACCTGTGGGTGGGAGTGTAGGGACTGTAACTAGCAGAGGTTACAAAGGGTCTCCTGGGTCCCTGCAATGTCTTAGTCCTTGGTATCACAGGTAATTGTCCTAAAATAATTCACTAAGTGTTACAGTCTTTTTTTTTTTTTTTCCAGTACTGGGGAGTTGAATTTAATGCCTTGCACATGCAATGCAAATGCTCTACTACTGAGCAGTCAGATTGACTACAAGACTGTTATTCAATGCACAGTGCAAGACTGTTGTTCAAGGTACAGCCTGGTACCTTTCCTGTAGTAAACCTTTTCAGGAGACAGACTCTAGAGTCTGACTGCCTTGTCCAAATTCTAGATCTGCCATTTATTAGTTGTGTGATCTTGGTCTAACTACCTTAGTTTTGTAGCTATCCCATCTGTAGAACAGAATAAAAATACTACCTGTCTTAAGGGGTTGTAGTGAGGATGAAATGGGAAAATGTAAAGTGCCTGGGACAGAGGAAGCACTTTGTGTTTGTTGTGGCTGTTGTTAGGTGCCATCAAGTAGGTATCCGACTCATAGCAACCCTACGACCCAAGGTAAAACAGACAAAATACTATCATTGTGATCCTCTGCTACTCAGGGTTTTCAATAGCTGATTGTATTTTGGGGGTGGGTTGCCGGGTCCGTCTCCCAAGCCTACAGCACCTGGTGTTCCCAGGCAGTCTCCCATCCAAGTACTAACCAGGCCTGACCCTGCTTAGCTTCTGAGATCTGACAGGATCTGACACCACAGTGCTACGGCCGCAGGCTCCATGTTGTAGTATGTATCAATAGTAGCTTGTTTTTATTGCTCAGTAGTTTTCTATCACAGTTTATCCATTCACAAGTTGATGGACATTTAGGTTGGTTTCATCATTTAGTTATAGTGAGTAATGCTGCTGACATTCACATGCACACTTGTTCTGACAGTACACAAATCATTAATAACCAATTAAGAAATGTCTAAAAGTGAAAATGCCTGCAGTTGTAGCCCTGTGGCATCCAATCCCGTCAGATCTCGGAAGCTAAGCAGGGTCGGGCCTGGTTAGTACTTGGATGGGAGACCGCCTGGGAACACCAGAAGCGGTAGGCTTGGGAGACGGACATGGCAACCCCCTCCCAAAAAATCAATCTGCCATTGAAAACCCTATGAACAGCAGAGAAGCACGGACAATAGTGTTTCCCCTGTTGTACAGAGGGTTGCTATGAGTCGGATACTGACTCGATGGCACCTAACAACAAAAAAGTGAAAATTGGAAAATTTCCTTGTCAGATATTTTTAACCAAAATATAAAAATCTTATCTTAGACCACATCAGATGGTAATTTTTCATTATATTCTTTATTACCTCATGAAGTGCCTTCTAGACTTGAAACTCAAAAGAAATCATGTTATTTCAGTAAAACAAGAAAACTTTATATAGTGGAGCTTCAAACTTGAAAAAATTATTTTTATAGTCATTATCATTTTAATCTTACAATAGCCTTTCAGCAGGAACAGAAGAGTCATTACCTTCATTTCTTAGTTCTTGGAGGGAGCCTACACTATATTCTCAGGTAGCTGCTGAAGAAATCGCATCAAGATTATGCTGACTCACTCCACAGCAGTCTACTGAGCATTTTCTACATGCCAGGCGCTATGCTAGATGGACACTGAATGACCGAGATATGGAAGATTTGTTGTTGTTTTCTTTCTTTTCTGGATGATTTAGCCACTGCTCCAGGAGTACTTTCACCATATCTCTTCAATTTCTATGCTGAGCAAATACTCTGAGAAGCTGGACTTTATGAGGAAGAACTGTAGGTGCTGTAGGCTTGGGAGAAGGACCCGGCAACCCACTCCCAAAAATAAATCTATTGAAAATCCTATGAAGAGCAGAGAAGCACTGACAATCATGTTTCACCTGTTGTACATAGAGTCATTAGGAGTCGGACACTGACTCCACAGCACCTAACAACAACACGGTGTAACCTGAATAGCACTGTGCTCAGTGAAAGAAGTCATATGTGAAAGACTACATACTGTATGATCCCACTTACATGAACTGCTCAACAAAGGCAAATCTAGCCAGGTGCAGTGGCGCACGCCTGTAATCCCAGTGGCTCGGGAGGTGGAGGCAGGAGGATTGCAAGTTCAAGACCAGAGGCAGTCTGTGTAAATTAGCGAGACCCTGTTTCAAAAAGCACAAAAATGGGCTGGCGGTGCAGCTCAGTGGTCCAGCACTTGCAGAGCATGCAAGCGAGAGGCCCTGGGTTCAACCCCTAGTACTGGGGGGAAAAAAGGAAAAAGAAAAGAAAGGCGAATCTATAGAGATGGAAAGTAAGTTCAAGGTTACCTGAGGTGGGGAATGGGAACAGGGATTAACCACAAATGGACAGGAGGGATCTCTGCTGGCTGATGGAAATACTCTAAAATTGAGTTGTGATGATGATTATACAGCTGTGTAAATTTACTAAAAATATTTTAATAGTACAACTCAAATGGGTGAATTCTATAGTATATAAATTATACCACAACGAAACAATTTTTTTTAAATGCAAATATTTGGTATCTCTTAAGGCCAGCTGTAAGTCTGACACCTTTAGACTCTCACCCACACATGTGGGACCAAGTCACATAAGAATAAAGTAAAACAGGAAGTCAGCTTTTAAAAATAAATAAAAACAGCCCATACTAAGTACCTCAAGAAACCCAAACTACAGCGCAGGGGTGAAGCACATGCCCTGGGTTCAATCTCCGGCACTAAAAACGAACAACAACAACGATAAAAAAGAAAAGAATATTTTAATTTAATTTAAAAGAAAATATTTTTAAAAAGGTATAACTGACAATATGAATATTTGGCACAATGGCCCCTCTGGTTTTTGTCCAAACAGCAAGCATAAGAAAAAGATAAATACAGAAAGCATATGTATAATGAGATAAAGAATAATGACATAAACACAATAAACGGGATTTCTAAATAGAGTTTAAGCTAACCCTTAGAAACCAATGTTTCTTTTATACAAATGATAGTACTTCGGATTAAATTCTACAAGTCCTACTGCTGTCCAAATTAGTCTGTGGAGCTGGAATTGTTAAATTGGACACTGCTTAAAGTAGGGCACTGGCTGGGCCAGGACAGTATTTGGTAATGCAGAGATCTACTTGCAAAGTCATCTGTCATGATGAGATCTGACTTAGACAAAACAAGAGAAACTATACTGGTTGGGCGTCAACTGTCAGTAGTATTTATCTGAGATTCTTGAACAAGGAAATAACATGAAAAAAAAAGTGTTTCTGAAAGAGTAAATGTGGTGTCAATGTTTGGAAAATGCTTCTTTTGCTTCCTGCCCTTTGTCTACTCAGCCTCTAAAGTCCATTAATCTTTCTTTTTTAAATATCTTTCGCCTTTATATTCCTTTCTCTCCACTTCTACTCTCACCATTATGCCCAAATTTGTGTCTGGAGGTATTAAAGAACAAGAAAACTAGAAAAGCAAACTAGAGACCACTGGAGTAATCAAGAGGAGGAATGAAGACAACCCCGTCTGGAGAAGTGGTTCTCAGCGTTCTCCAGAATAGCAGCAACAGCATCAGCTGGGATCACAGTAGACAGGTAAATTCTCAGACCTCACTAGACCCACTGAACTAGACACTCCATGTTAATTAACAAACTCCAGGTGCTTCTGATATGTGCTGAAGTTTGAGAATTTGTGGTTCATCCAGAAGTAGAAGAGGAAGGAATGGGCCAAGACGAGGAGAGAACCTGGGGACCTGCTGAGAATTTGTACCACAATGTCCCCCCAGTCTCTAACCCACTTTATCAAAAAAGAACGCTTTTCCAAACCTGACCCCCAACTGTCCTTCACTTTTGATATCACAACCCCCTGCGCTGCGTAGGTTCAATCTCTCTTCCCCCTACTCTCCATCCAGTGTGATACACATCTTGGTGAATTTCATGTTTGGGGCTCTAGGCAGTCAAGGAGAAAAGAATTATACTATATGTGTGGAATTATGATTAAAAAGTGCTTCAAATGGAGAGAAGATGAATTTTTTAACAAATGGTTTTGAAGAACTGGCTAATCACTGTGGGAACAACGAGTGGGAAGCTCCAGTCCTATTCCATACATCTTACTTCACATACCGTAATTCAGGGTAAATCAAGCCCTTCAATGAAAAATCCAAAACGAACACCAGGGGTGACGGTGCACGCCTGTATTCCCAGTGACTCAGGAGGCAGAGGCAGGAGGATTAGGTATGAGGCCAGAGGGAGCCTGCATAACTTAGACCTGAACTCAAAAAAAATTAAAAATGGCTAGGGGTGCATCCCACGGGTACAGCACAAAGTATGTGGGGGGCCCTGGGTTCAAATCCCAGGTACCACCAAAAAACAAAAACTAAAACAAAACAACAAAAAACATCACACACACACACACACACACACACACACACACACACACACACACCAAAAGGAATATGAAAGTAGCAAATGAAATTATGAGTAAAAAATATTTTTATAATATTTAAATGGGGAAGGTCTTCCTAAAAGCATGACAACTTTACTCCAAAGGCATTAAAGAAATGACTAGTAAATTTTACTAGTAAAGACCTAAAGCTGGGAGCAGTGGCACACACCTGTAGTCCCAGAGACTTGGGAGGCTGAGGCAGGAGGGGATCACTTTAGCCCAGGAGGTTCAAGGCCAGCCTAGGCAACATAGCAAGAACAGGTCTCAAACAAACAAACAAATCTTTTTTATAACTTACAAAACTTTTAATATTTCTGATCACCTGGCAAATTGGCAAAGGTTAAGAAGGTTGACAATGCAAAGGTGCAGAGACAGGCACTATCATTTGCTGATGGTGGGATACAACACTTAGAGACCAGGTTTTTGATGGGTTGGGTTGGAGGCTAGGGGGACACTGTAGTAGAAATTCTCAGCAGGTCCCCAAATTCTCTACTCAAGTTGACTCATACCTTACTCCTCTACTGCTTTCCTATAGCACAATATTACATCTACCAAAACTTAAAATATACATTTCTTTGATATAGCAATGCCATTTCTAAGAATGAATTCTACAAAAAAAAAAAAAAAAAAGGCAAAGAAAAGCAGTTTCACAAGTGTACAAATGTATTTGTGTAAAGATGTTAATTGCTACTGCTGGTGTATTATTTATAATACTGAACTGAAATAACCTTAATATCAACCACTAACAATCTGATAATAAAGAATAACAGAATATTAGAGTCATTAAAAAGGGGGAGGCAAAACTAACACGGAAGATGTTTATGGTATCTTGTTAGATTAAAATCATACATCAGAGCCAAGTGCAGTGGCACGTATCTATAATTCCTGTGGTTTGGAGGCAGAGGTAGGAGGATTGCAAGCTTGAGGTCAGAGGCAGCCTGTGTAACTTAGTGAGACCCTGTCTCAAAAAAATAAAAAGTAAACAATTGGGGCTGAAGGTGCAGCTCACTGGTAGAGCACTTGCAAAGAATGTTTGAGGCCTTTGTTTAGCCCCCCCAATACCACAAAAATTAATTAAAAATCATTATATATAATTTAATCTGTTGATACATACATAGATATCTTAGATATTATATACTACATGAGTGCTGGGCACAGTGGCGCACGCCTGTAATCACAGCGGCTCAGGAGGCAGAGGCAGGAGGATTGCAAGTTCAAGACCAGAGGCAGTCTGCATAACTTAGTGAGACCCTATCTCAAAAAAGTAAAAAAAAAAAATGGGCTGGGGGTGCAGCTCAGTGGTCTAGCACTTGCAGAGCATGCAAGCGTGAGGCCCTGGGTTCAACCCCTAGTACTGCAAAAAAATATATATATATCACATACCACACGTGCTATGTGTAATATATGCAATATATAACATGGTATATATCACCAGAAGGATACAGAAAGTGGCAAGACATACACCAAGTTTTTAAAATAGGTACCTGTGAGCAGTGGGATGGGGGAATGTTCTATATTCTACTTCATGAACTTTAAGTCCTTCACAAAGAACATAAATTGGTTACAAGAAAAAATAAACCTGGGATTGGGGATGCAATTCAATGGTAGTCTGCTTGCAACACACGTGTGAGGCCTTAGGTTCTATCCCCAGCATCTCACACACACACACACACACACACAGCAACAACAAAAACCCCTGATCATTACACTCTTGTTCAGAAAGTTCCAAAGCCTCCTAAGCATGTACAGAATAGAGTCTCCACTCTCCAGTCAGATGCAAGGATGGTCTAGCTATGGCACCGGACACCCCAAACACCCACTAGGCTGAACTACCCTGATGGGGCAGGAAAGGAAGAGGTCTCTGTTTCCCCTCCTCCACCAGAGCCTCCCTGAAGTCCAGTACCGTACGGCCTCAGATGCTCACCTCTGATAACCCTTCCTGCAATTATGAAGGCTTTTATTGTAAAGGCGCACACCGGCACTGTACTCTAATTTGTTCTTTTTAGAACAGTGTTGACAGAGCTGCTCAAGTAAATTAATAGATTTCTTCTCTATTCACTCTTTTCATGGGAAAATAAGTTCACACGCCAATATAAAGGCTGACCAGTACAACCCACTTCTGAAAACCAAAACCTAACATTATGCTTTTCAGTAACAAACACGAGCAGTTTCTTTTTCCCCACAGCCATATGCTGGCACATATCTGGCATCCTATGTCACGTGGATAAAAAGGAACAGCAGTTCCCAGTCAATGGAAGGCAAGGAATCACTCCTGAGAGATTAGAGGTAGAGCCTGCTGTGTGACCTCTTCGGCTGGGATGTAATGGCAGAAGGTAGAGGCGCCCACTGAGCATTCGGACAACTTCTGGCAAGCCCAAATTCACTCAAGTGGTCAAGGTGTGGCAATATAGCACCACCTATATGACAGTGTAAGTTTGACCCAGGATTCAAGCCATATAAACATCGTATGTCTGCTAGAAATATGGATGCTTTCAAAAAACACAATGCTGTTGGGCACAGTTGTGCCAGCCTGCAATCCCACCGATTCAGGAGGCTGAGGCAGGAGGGTTGCTGAGTTCAAGGCCTCCCTGGACTATGTAAGGAAATCCTATCTCAAACAAACAACAAAACCATACAGACAATGACAAAGATTACAAGTACTATTCCCTATAACACCCATGCGCAAGGCAGATGTGATTGACAATTACAGGGTTTCACTCATACCATCGACAGGTAACTGGGTTGGTGACTCTAGCCCAGGTCTTCCATGTAGTCCACCTCCTTGGGACCCTTCCTATTCCCAACCCCAAATGTTTGTATTTTACTGAGTTGACTGTCTTAGAAACATGGCCATGGTGTCAACTTCAGAGAGCACTGTCTATTGTACTGAACCCACAGATGTCCATGATAAGCCACTAAATGCTAAGATCATAGCCCAAATCACATGAGATTCCAGATCTTCAGCCCCAGGGAAATGCTGGGCCGGCTCGCTGTTAGGAAGTCTGTGAGAACCATCGGCCGTCACAAGTAGCCTGATGCTCACATTTTATCCAGTGAACACTGAGAAACTGTTTATTATGGGATAATCAGAGGGTTTGGTTATACCAGCATGGCCTTACCTTTTTAATTTTTATTTATTTACTTTTTTTGAAACAGGATCTTTCTGTGTAGCCCGGACAGTCCTCCTGGCCCAGCCTCCTGAGTGCTGGGATCACAGGTGTGCATCACTACGTCCAGCTCATAGCGCTGTGAGCTGTTTTGTTTCGTTTTGTTTGGCAGTACTGGGAGGTTGAACCAGGGCCTCATGCATACTAAGCAAGTGTTCTACCTCTGAGCCAGACCCTTAGCCCCTTTTATTTTTTATTTCAAGACAGGGCCTCACTAAGATGCATAAGCTGCCCCAGGCCTTGAACTCACAATCCTTCTGCCTCAGCCCCCCCAGCCCTCCCCAATAGACTGGATGAAGTGCTGGATTACAGGCCTGCACCACCACGCCCAGCTTGTTACCTTTGTTTTAACATCTATTTCCCCTCCTAAAGGGTACATTACTCATCTTTATGCCTTGTACTCACAGCAAAGGTACTCAGTAAATGTTTCCTAAATAAATAAAGCAAGTGCACCAGGAAACAGACATGAGATGATACACAGGCACATGGAAAACTGGTAACTGCCTATACTTCCTACTGGAATCCAGATGTGGTTAGGGGTAACCTTGTGCTCAGCTGGAAAGCCACATTTCCCCATCTTTCTAATGACTAGAGATGGCCGCATGTCACATCTCTGGCCAGTGAGATGCACATCAGATGAGGCATAGTTCTCGTATCTCCCGTGGCAGGTGAGGGGACGTTGAGAGGGAAGAAGGGAAATGACCTTGCCATCAAGCGGTACACACCTGAGGGAGGATCAAAGGAATCCGAGGCATTAACGACACTGCAGAGTGACTGTATCCACCTCTGACTACTTATTTCTCTGTTTGCTCTTCTGCAAAACACAGCTCAATCGGATTAAGGCAAAGTTAAAGTTTCCATTATAAATTGTCTAATTTATTCCTCATTGATAAAAGTACATAAAGGTGGAAAGAGGAGCTGAGACTACTGTAATAATCCATAGACCATTTTTCCCTAGTGACAGAGATGTCTTCTTTTGCGGTCAATATAATCGTAAAGGTTTCAGGAGTGTATGATATCATTAAACGACAACACTCTTAACTAGTAGCTCAGTAATGACTTGGGATGATCTAACCAAATCAAAATGTTTGGAAAAAGTGTTTATGCTTACATACTCTAGAACATACTGCAGTATTATCAGCAATGAGACCAACAAAAACAGATCAACATTAAAGCTCATAGGAAATTGGCAAAAATCTCTCAACTACTTAGAAATGGTAATCAAAACTGAGTGGAAAAGAAAACCGAATACATTTCCAAAAGCACCTGCAGAAGGCAGCTATTCAGGCTGCATACTAAGCTTCTGTCTTATCAAACATGTTCCACAGTCAACATCTGGGCTTTCCACAAGCTGGTTTCTACTAATGGGATGTTGAAGATGACTTTTTGTTTAAGTAACAGCCACTGGCAAATTTTAAACCAATTCAAGAGCAGTTCAGTTGTAGTTCACATTCCCTACTGATGAAAGGAAAGTAAAACAGCTGATTTGAGCCTTCAATATTTTATGCCCTAAACTCTCTAGCCATGGGTATTGTACATTTAATATTTTGCATCAGAAAATTTTCATCAAGTTATTCTTCAAACTGTTTATATTTTCATATGTTCTTGTGGTTGGGTGCCATAAAATCAGGTCCGACTCATGGCAACCCTATGAACAACAGAATGAAACACTCCCCAACACTGTTCCAGGCACATGATCTTTATTAGGTTTAAGCGCTTTGTTGTAGCTACTGTGTCAATCCATCAAGTTGAAGATCTTCTTTTTATTTGTTGACCTTCCACTCTCCCAAACATGATGTCCTTCTCCAGGGACTGGTCCCTCCTGACATGTCCAAAATATGTAAGACTCAATCTAGCCATTCTTGCTTCCAAGGAGCACTCTGGTTGCACTTCTGCTAGGACAGATCTGTTAGTTCTTTTGGCAGTCCATGGTATATTCAATATTCATCTCCAGCACCATAATTCAAAAGCATCAGTTCTTTTCCTGTCTCTTTTATTCAACGTCCAGCTATCACAACTGTATGATGTGACTGAAAATACCACAGCAAGAGTCAGGTGCACCTTTTTCTTCAGTGTGACATCTTTACTTTTTTCAACCCCTTAAAGAGGTCTTTGGCAACAGCTTTTCCCAATGCAATGCGCTTTCTGATTTCTTGACTGCTGCTTCCATGGGTATTGATTGTAGAACCAAGCAAAGCAAAATCCTGGACAACCTGAGTCTTATTAAAATACTACTAAGCAATAATAAAAAAGAAAAAGAAAAAAATTACCTTTGCTTTATAATCATTTAAATAATTATATATGGAACCAAATCTTCACATAAGCTCTATTTAAAGGAGTTTAGCTTCTATTCCTGTCCCATTTCCTTCTTTCTTCTCTCACACTTAATAATTTTTAAGCTTTCATGATTTATTCTTCTATTTTAAAACATGTATACTGCAGATACTAAGATCCAAATATGTAAGACACCGTATGTAAGTAGAGGAAAAGAGCACAAACACAACAGATTTTCTACTTAGAAGACTTAGCGTGCAGCTGCCACATCACTGCTTACGAACTGACCTCGAGAATCACCTAATGCTTCAGAGTTCCAGTCCCCTTTCCTATATGGACGAGAGTAAATATCTTATAAGGCTGCTGTGATGATCAGATGAGACATGAAAGTCTTTTAAAGGAAGTGTGTGTGAGCATTTCCTTGGAGTAAGGTTTCTGAAGATTAGCCTAAAGCAATTCTGTTTATAATAAAAAATATCTTTCACTCTTAGATGCAATGTAAGTAGCAATAATTTTTTCATTAATATTTTTACACACATTAGTGGGGTACAGAGTAATCTGTCAGTTGATATATTCGTTACGTAACTATCAAATCTGTATTCTTAATGTTTCCATCTCCTTAAATGTTTTACAATACAAAATAAGCAGAAAAAGAGAAAGAGAATTTTAATTAACATGAAACAACAGTGTATGGAACCATGGGTTGTACCCTGATATTCTTTTTCCCTTTTTTGTATTTTCAGAGTTGCATCCTGTATTTTGTGTTTTTCCCCCCATCTCTGTCCCTCTGTTGTTCCCTTTTCCCCATCGGCTTCCCCATTAACCACTCCCTCCTAGTAGTTCCCCTCCACCATATTGGGTCACCGTGTATTTTACATTCTTATATAAGTATGGTTGTACATTCATCTATGTATGCATATATGTATTTTTTTCCCCTTTAGGGTAGATTTGTCTCCCACATATGAGCAAGAACTATTTATTTAAAAAAGACTTTCAGCTGGGCATGGTGGCCCACACCTATAATAATCCCAGCACTTGAGAGGCAGAGGCAGGAGGATCACGATTTCAAGGCTAGCCTGGACTACACAGTGAGTTCCAGGCCATTCTGAGCTACACAGCAAGACCCTGTCTCAAAACAGGAACAAACAAACAAACAAAACTACACAAGGACTCTCCAGTCAAGGCACTTTGGCGCATACCTATAATGCCAGCTATTGGGGAGGATTGCGGGTTCGAGGCCAGAGGCAGCCTGCACAACAGAGTAAGACACTGTTTCAAAGATAAAAAATGAAAAAGGGACTGACTGGGGGTGCAGCTCAGTGGTGCAGCACCTGTCTAGCATGCATGAGGCCCTGGGTTCTATATCCACTAGTGGGGGACCAAAAAAAAATGGACCCATCAAAAGTAAAGAAGGTGAACTCAGACTTCCCAGCTTCTTCCAGAAGAAGGCCCAAGGGGTCCTAGGAAGTGTCATGTGAAGGTCCGGCCCTTAGGGTCTGGGTCAGTGAGGGCTACCGGGCTGTATCCTGGAGCTCCAAGGTAAGCCAAGGGCACCCTGCGCAATCCTGGCTGCCCTGTGTCTCCACCATGCCCGCTCTCCTCTCCTCCTCCGAGGTTTCCGACAGCATCCTCCCTCCGTACCTTCACACATTAGGCCCTTGAGCCTGAAGCTGCTTGCTCTGCATTTCCACATGGCTAACTCCTACTTTTCCCTCAAATCTCTGCCTAAACGTTACATTCTCAGTCAGCAGTGGTGACGTACGCCTACAATCCCAGCGCTCAGGAGGCAGAGGCAGAAGGATCACAGCCAGGCTGGGCTCACAGCAGAGACCCTGCCTCAAAAAACCAAGGGCTTGGGATGTAACTCAGTGGCACACTGCGTGCTTCGCATGCACAAGGTCCTGGGTTCAATCCCAGCCCTAAAGGGAAATTAAAAAAAAAAAAAAAAAAAAAAAGTTTCTCAGAGAGCCCACCGTCTCTGGGCTCTCAAAGTCAGGTCCTCTAGTCAATCACTCTTCAAGTTCCCTGAACTTTTCCTTTAAAACAAAAAGAAGGCACTTATCAGGGTGTGGGATTACATGCATACTTCTACGCCCGCTGGGCTATCTTTTTTTCCACGTTTGTGATAGTTGATTTGGCATGCATTTTGCTTCTTCCTTCCCAGTTTCTAGTAACATGCCTGGTATAGAGGAGGTGTTCACTGTTTGTTGAATAAATAGCTGAGTAAGTGAAAAGCTGAATATATCATGCATAAAATTACTAACTAGGTCCTGAATACTAAAAAAGAATGAAGGATCAAGTTGTTACACAGTCAAAGAAAATTCTGCATTCCAGGTTTAATCTTCTTTTCTTCCTCTTTATCTTGATTTATAATTAAAATATGCCATCACTCTGTATGTATATTTCTATCTCTATAATAATGAATTTTTACAATCAAAATATTCAGAAAAATATTCCTTATGCTTGTCACAAAACTAAGATGTTTTCACTAGAAATGCACCAGAGGCTGAGGGTAGGGTGGCAAAACCAAAAATTCCCAAACAAAACACCATGCCTTCCTAAGAAGGCCAAGGGGACACCCTGTGTCTGTGGGAGGGGAGTCTGGAGGGAGGGGAATCTAGAGGTAGAAAAGAGACTTAAGAAATGCATCAGCGAAATGCTATAATCATCATTTTTATGAATTTAATTGTTTTTTTTAAAGACAAGGTCTGGTTAGGTAGCCCAGGCTGACCCTGAACTTGAAATCCTCCTGCCTCAGTTTCTAGAGTGCTAGGATTTCAGATAAGCACCACCAGGCCTGGCTCTATATTGATAATCATTAAACATTGCCTG
>VMDO01000680.1:229741-267464 GCA_007922755.1 Pedetes capensis | reverse complement strand
AGCATCAATTCTTTTTCTGTCTCTCTTGTTCAATGTCCAGCTTTCACAACCATATGATGCCACTGAAAATACCATGGCATGAGTCAGACGCACCTTCGTCTTCAATGTGACATCTTTGCTTTTCAATACTCTAAAGAGATCTTTTGCCACAGCTTTTCCTAGAGCAACGCGTCTTTTGATTTCTTGACTGCTGCTTCCACAGGTGTTGATTATAGAAACAAGCAAAGCAAAATCTTGGACAACCTCAATCTTTTCTCCATTTATTGTGAAGTTGTGTGCTGACCCAGTTGTAAGGATTTTTGTTTTGTTGATGTTTAATTGTAACCCATAATGAAGGCTATGATCTTTGATCTTCATCAGTAAATGTCTTAAATCTTCTTCACTTTCAGCAAGCAGAGTTGTGTCATCTGCATAACACAGGTTATTAATGAGTCTTACTCCAATCCTGATGCCATGTTCTTCCTCATAAAGTCCAGCTTCTCAGATTATTTGCTCAGCATATAAATTGAAGAGATAGGGTGAAAGTATATAGTCCTGACGCACAGCTTTCTTAACTTTAAACCATTAAGTGTTTCCTTGTTTTGTTCGAAGAATTGCCTCCTGGTTCATGTACAGATTTCTCATGAGCACAATTAGGTGTTCTGATATTCCTATTTTCTGAAGTGTTATCCATAATTTGTTATAATCCACACAATCAAATGCTTTTGCGTAGTCAATAAAACATAGATAGACATCTTTCTGATATTCTCTGCTTTCAGCTAATATCCACCTGACATCAGCAATGATGCCCCTGGTTCCCCGCCCTCTTCTGAATCCCACTTGATTTTCTGGTAATTCCCTGTCTATATACTGCTGCAGTCGCTTCTGAATGATCTTTAGTAGAATTTTGCTGGTGTGTGATATTAATGATATTGTCCGATAGTTTGCACATTCAGTTGGATCCCCTTTCTTGGGAATAGACACAAACATGGATCTCTTCCAGTCAGTTGGCCAAGTAGCTGTTTTCCAAATCTGTTGGCATAAACATGTTAACATCTCCAGTGCTGCATCTGTTTGTTGAAACATCTCTACTGGTATCCCATCAATTCCTGGAGCTTTGTGTTTCGCCAGTTCTTTCAAGGCAGCTTCCACTTCGTCCTTCAACACCTTTGGTTCCTCTTCATATGCAACCTTTTGGAATGGCTGGTCCTCTACCAATTCTTTCTTGTATAATGACTTTGTGTATTCTTCCCATCTTCTTTTGATGTTTCCTGCATCATTTAATATTTTCCCTGTAGAATTTTTCACTACTGCCACTCGAGGCTTGAATTTTTTCTTCACTTCCTTAAGCTTGAGAAACACAGAGCGTATTCTTCCCTTTTGATTTTCTGCCTCCAGCTCCTTGCACATGTCATTATAATATCTGTTTTTGTCTTCTTGAGCTGCCTTCTGAAATCTTCTGTTTAGTTCCTTAACTTCATCATGTCTTCCTTTTACTTTGGCTGCTTGACGTTCAAGGGCAAGTTCTACTGTCTCTTTTGACATGTAATTTGGTCCTTTCTTTTTTTCTTGTCTTTTTAAGAATTTTTTGCTTCCTTCTTGAATGACATATTTTATGTCATGCCACAACTCTTCTGATCTCCTATCATTTGTGTCTAATGCATTAAACCTATTTTTGAGGTGGTCTCTGAACTCAGGTGGGATATCCTCAAGGTCATACCATAGCTCTCATATATTTATTCTAATTTTCTTCAGCTTTAGTTTGAACTTGCATATGAGAAGGTGATGGTCTGATTCACAGTCAACACCTGGTCTTGTTTTGACATTTTGTATAGAGCTTTTCCATCGTCTCTTTCCACATATGTAGTCAATTTGATTTCTGTGTGTTCCATCTGGTGAAGTCCATGTGTATAGTTTCCATTTATGGTGTTGAAAAAATGCATTTGCAATGAAAAGGTCATTGGTCTGACAAAATTCTATCATGCGATCTCCAGCCTCATTTCTGTCACCAAGACCATATTTTCCAACTACTGAGTCTTCTTCTTTGTTTCCAACCTTTCCATTCCAGTCACCAGTGATTATCAGTATGTCTTGATTGCATGTTTGATCTATTTCAGATTGCAGAAGCTGATAGAAGTCTTCCCTTTCTTCATTTGTGGCCTTAGTGGTGGGTGCATAAATTTGAATAATAGTCAGATTAACTGGCCTTCCTTGTAGGGGTATGGATATTATTCTATCACTGACAACATTGTATTTCATGACAGATCTTGAAATGTCTTTTTTGATGATGAGTGCAACCCCATTTCTCTTTAGTTTATCATTCCCAGCATAGTAGACCACATGATTGTCTGACTCAAAATGGCCTATGCCAGTCCATTTTAGCTCACTGATGCCTAGAATGTCAATATTTGTGTGCTCCATTTCTCTTTTAACAATTTCTAATTTTCCTAGATTCATACTACGTACATTCCATGTTCCAATTATTAATGGATGTTTACATTTGTTTCTCCTCATTTTGAGTTGTGCCACATCAGCAGGTTGAGCATCCTGGGGCTTTACTCCATTTCCATCATCATGGTAGACTCTCCTTTGAGGAGGCAACTCTTCCCCAGTGGTCTTTTAAGTGCCTTCCAACCTGGGGGCCTCATTTTTCGGCACTATATCTGACAGTGTTTCTTTGCTATCCATAGGGTTTTCAATGGCTGGTTGTTTCGGGAGTGGCTCGCCAGGTCCTACTCCCTAGTCTGTCTTAGTCTGGAAGCTCAGCTGAAAACCTGTCCACCTTGGTTAATCTTGCTCATGTCCAAGTTTACAGTGGCAGAGCTCTCGGCCTCATCACAACATGCAAGCCCCACAGTGCGGCAAACTAACAGATGTGTGGGGGGGGTAAAAAGCTTAAAAATATAAAAATAAAATAGAAGGAATAATCACATAAAAGAGAGGTATACTCACAAATGTTGGAGACTGAGAGAAAGACCCTGAAGAAATGTTAATTAATGTGAACTATTATTTAGCATGTCAAGATTGTTTGGAACTGGGATCTGTGATATAAGTTTATAATCCCAGCAATTTGAGAAGCTAAAGCAGGAGGATTATGAGTTCAAGGCCAGAGGTAGCCTGTGCAATTTAGCAACACCGTCTCAAAATAAAAAATAAGTAAAATAAAAAGGAGGCTAAGGATGCAGCGCAGTGGTAGAGCACTGTACTAGCATCTGCAAATCCCTGAGTTCAACTCCCAGTTCTGCAAAATATAAAATAAAACAGAATAAAAGAAATAATTAAAAAAGTAAAGATCATGGAGTTTTCCTTTGTTTTGTTAAGTTAGCATTTCTCAAGCTGCATCTGATCAAGAGGACTGTGTGGATCTGATATCAGGAGAAGAATGAAGACATTCCTAAGGGAGTTAGTTCACGCACTCTGGGGGTTCGGGGAGTGTTTCTCCAAAAGAGGATCATAATTTTCAAATGTGTTACAATTGACAGTAAAGTATACCTCATGAGGTACTTTGTAGTGGATTTATCTATTGTGTATAGGAACAAATGTAAGGCTAGACTAACAATAAATCCATACTTACATATATCCAACCAAATATAACTCCTTTGTGGAGAAAAAAGGGTTTGGGATTTAGGTGTTTTGTTGTTGCTATTGTTGTTGTTGTTTTTGTTGTTTTCTTTTCTTTTTTTTTTTTTTTTGTGGTACTTGAGGTTTGAACCCAGCCTGGCTCTCACAGATATCTTGCAAGTGCTCTAATACTGGGCTGCATCCACAGCCCATTTTTCTTTGTTTTTGTTTTTGTTTTGTTGTGTGTGTGTGCGCGTGTGTGTGTGTGCGCGCGTGTGTGTGTGTGTGTGTGTGTGTGTTTTGTTTTGAGACTGGGTCTCATTAAGTTACACAGACTGCCTCTGGTCTCAAACTTGCAATCCCCCTACTTCTGCTTCCCAAGCCACTAGGATTACAGGCATACACCATTATCATCTGCTAATTGTACAGAAATCATTGCTTTCTTATCTGTTATTGTACAAATAATGTGACAAGTACATGAACATCAAAGGTTATGGGTTTAAGCACAGAAATAGTTTAATAAATGCTGTAATAGAGACCATTGTTGCTGTTGCCATGAAATTTAGTTTTGATAAAAGTGATTCTGAGCAAATAGAAAATTCCACAAAGTTATATGCATGCAGTGAAAAACATTACAATTGCATCAATGTAACAGTATCTTCACCAAGTCTTTACTCTTCTTTTTTGTCCAAATCTGTTATCTCACATAGAAGTTCTATACCCCAAGTCAGAGTTGAAAAATTTTAACCTCCCTGTAGAGATAACAACGGCATATGAAAGCACAACGGTGTTATAGACAAAGACATGGGTATTCAAAAATTATTTCTCAAATTGAATAATTTTAAAAATCAAAATCCTTCCTTAAAGAGACTCTGTCAAGTACATTTATCTCCTTAAATTTTGGCCAATTAATTTTAGCAAATGATGTTGTAAAGGAAAATCAGCATGTTACTTAAACTTCTCAAGCCTCTTTTTCTTATCTGCAAGGTTGCAAAAGTTACAAGTAATACAAGATGTTGAGTTATTGGCACAAAGCATCCACTATATAATTAATAATGGAAATCATAGCTATTATCATTATTCAATGGTGAAAATTTGTTTTTGAGCTTCAAAATGTTGCTGGATTGTTTATAAAGCTTACACTGATGTAACTGTTAATGTTCAAGTTTGATACTGTAAAGTAAAAAAAGAGACTAGGAAATTTCACCGTGTTATGGACTTATAGTCTGCCTGGCAAATGTTCATTGACAAACTTGTCAATATGAATTGCTATTTTAGGGGTCTACTTCATCCAAACTTCATATTTTGGGGTCCACTTCATTCAAATTTCATGTAAAGATAAACCCTAAGGGATTATTGCTAAAATTTCCAGGTTGCAACAAAAATGACTTTTATCCCACCTCTCAAAATGTATATAAACTAGGATAGTCATTACCAAGAATCTTTCAAGAACAGGAATCACAGACCCTTCAGGTTTCTAAATTCAATTTAAACTTTGATATCCTCAAAAAGAACAACATATTGTTGTTTGGTGCCATCAAGATGAGTCCGACTCATAGTGACCCTATGTACAGCAGATCGAAACACTTGCTGAATCTGTGTCAGGCAAATGATCTTATTTATGTGTAAACCCATTGTTGCAGACACTGTGTCAATCCATCTGGTGGAGGGTCTTTCGCTTTTGCATTGACCTGACACTCTCCCAAACATGATGTCCTTCTCCAGGGATTGATCTCTCCTGACTACATGTCCAAAATATGCAAGATGCAGTCTGGCCATTCTTGCTTCCAAGGAGCACTCTGGTTCTACTTCTTCTAGGACAGATTTGTTGGTTCTTTTGGCAGTCCATGGTATATTCAATAGACGTCTCCAGCACCACAATTCAAAAGCATCCATTCTTTTTCTGTCTCAATGTCCAGCTTTTTCTGTCTCAATGTCCAGCTTTCACAACCATATGATGCACCTGAAAATACCATGGCATGAGTCAGACGCACCTTCATCTTCAATGTGACATCTTTGCTTTTCAATACTCTAAAGAGATCTTTTGCCACAGCTTTTCCTAGAGCAATGCGTCTTTTGATTTCTTGACTGCTGCTTCCATGGGTGTTGATTATAGAGCCAAGCAAAGCAAAATCTTGGACAACCTCAATCTTTTCTCCATTTATTGTGAAGTTGCGTGCTGACCTAGTCATAAGGATTTTTGTTTTGTTGATGTTTAATTGTAACCCATATTGAAGGCTGTGATCTTTGATCTTCATCAGTAAATGTTTTAAATCCTCTTCACTTTCAGCAAACAGAGTTGTGTCATCTGTGTTGTTAATGAGTCTTCCTCCAATCCTGATGCCGCATTCTTACTCATGAAGTCCAGCTTCTCAGATTATTTGCTTAGCATGTAAATTGAAGAGATAGGCTGAAATTATACAGCCCTAATGCACACCTTTCTCAACTTTAAACCAGGCAGTGTTTCCTTGTTCTGTTCGAACAATGCCTCCTGGTTCACGTACAGATTTCTCATGAGCACAATTAGGTGTTCTGGTATTCCCATTTTCTGAAGTGTTATCCATAATTTGTTATGATCCACACAATCAAATGCCTTGTTGTTGTTGTTGTTAGGTGCCGTAGAGTCAGTATCCGACTCATAGCGACTCTCATAGGGTTTTCAATGGCGGACTGTTTCGGGATTGCCTTGGGAGTGGATTGCCAGGTCCTTCTCCCATTTTTGTGGTGCTGGGAATTGAACTCGGGACCTCAGAGACTGCTGCACAGCGCTCTACCAACTGAGCTAAATCCCAGCCCCTCAAATGCCTTGGCATAGTCAATAAAACATAGATAGACATCTTTCTGATATTCTCTGCTTTCAGCTAATATCCACCTGACATCAGCGATGATGTCCCTGGTTCCCCACCCTCTTCTGAATCCTGCTTGATTTTCTGGTAATTCTATGTACTGCTGCAGTTGCTTCTGAATGATCTTTAGTAGAATTTTGCTTGTATGCAATATTAATGATATTGTCCAATAGTTTGCACATTCAATTGGATCCCCTTTTTTGGGAATAGGTACAAATATGGATCTCTTCCAGTCAGTTGGCCAAGTAGCTGTTTTCCAAACCTGTTGGCACAAACATGTTAACACCTCCAGTGCTGCATCTGTTTGTTGAAACATCTCTATCTCATCTTATCAATTCCTGGACCCTTGTGCTTTGCCAGTTCTTTCAAGGCAGCTTCCACTTTGTCCTTCAACACCATTGGTTCCTCTTTATATGCAACCTCTTAGAATGGAAGAACAACATATATGACTTAATTTATAAAAATAATCATGTTTATAGCATCTTACAGTTCAGACTTTGGTATCTTTCCAGTATTACTCATTTGGAATAATAATGTTTATAACCCAGATTAAGGAGTGATACTAAAATGCAAATTTATACCAACACTATAAATATATAAAGATATTTTCATAAGTGAACAAATGCACATGCATATTCCTGTTTGGTTAAATCTTCAGGAAAAGTTGGTGAGAGATGTCAACTCTATTTTCTCAGTAATCTAACAGCTATAACTTGAGGACAAGAATTTAAAGTACATGCATATCTCAAAGAAAATGGGGACAAGAGAGGAATGACACACTTTTTAATTTTAAAAATCTGAAGGCAGTTCAATTTCCAACAATACAATGGTTCAAATATGCTGAGGAAATACTATATGTCTCATAACACCCACAAAAGCAGTGCAAAACATATTTTAAATTTACAGTTGAACTCACAATTTTAAAAGGCCAAAAAATAAATAAATAAATAAATAAAGAGGAAGCTAAAAATTAAAAGGGGTCTTTGTAATCCTGAGGTATTAACAATCTCATATGAATTTGGAGTACACCAGCCATGTATGGTCCAAAAATAAGGTCTTCGGCCAAAATGAGAAAAATAGAACTAAGAGGCACAGCCTCTGTGAAAATAGAGATGGAAAGAAAAAACTACTTACTCACAAAGAAGATGAAAATAAGATTGTATGTTTTACGCTGGGTGCTACTTTCATTATGACCAAATTACTCTCAGACAGATTTGGATACCAACTTGCTTTACCTCATGCATTGAAAAATAATATAAAGTGAGATGACTGAAAAGATTCAAATGTAATAACAACCATAATAAATGTAAATCTAAGGAAAATTTCAGCTGGAATATAAAAATGAAATCCAGATAAAAGAAAAACACTTAAAATATGTTGTCGTTAGGTGCCATCAAGTTGTGTCTGACTAATGGTGAGCCTTACAGGATTTTCAATGCCTAATTGTCTTGAGAGTGCTTCAGAATTGGATTACTACATCCTTCTCCCATTTGTGTAGTGCTGGGGATTTAACCCAGAGCCTTAGAGAGTGCAGAGCAGCACTCTACCAAGAGATATGAAAAAGAATGGGAATAAAAGGAGAAAAAAAAAAACAGTAAGTAAAATAAACTTGTAGTAGGTATACTAATATAAGGCAGAAATGTATTTTAAGTCAAGGAATTTTATCATAGGTAAAGAAAGTTGATGCCTAATAACAAAAAGTACAATTTACCAAGAAGCTATAAAAATTCTAAGGCTAAAGCTTATATGTAAATTAATTATAACATAACCTTAAAATATCTTTTAAAGGTTGACAATTATAAGGAAAAAAATCACACTTCCAGACTCATTATGAGTAATTAAAAATACTTATATCAGAAATGATATATCAAACTGATAAAACTTGATTAGGGATATAGAATATTTGAAGAACATAATTAGCAATGTTAAGCAAATTGTGCATATTTAAAATATCAAATTTAGCATGTCAAAGTAGGCATAAAGGAAATTAGAAAATATTCATAAATGAGTAATGTAACTGTTGCATATGAAAATATATGGGAGGCAGTTAAAATAGGAAATATTATAATCCTATATCCTTATATGGGGCTGGAAATTAGCTCAGTTCATAGAGCACTGCGCTGCAGTCTCTGAGGTCCCGAGTTCAATTCCCAGCACTACAAAAATGGGAGAAGGACGTGGCAATCCTCTTCTGAGGCAATCCCGAAAAAACCAGCCATTGAAAACCCTATGAGGGTCACTATGAGTCAGACACGACTCGACAGCACCTAACAACAACAACAAAAACATATCCTTATATAAGACAGAAATGAAAATTAATTGGTTAAAACTCAAGGGATTTTAAGAGTATTACAAATAAGTACAAAGAAAATAAGAAAATAAGTATTAGAAAAAGTACCTCAAACAGAAATAAACTAAGAATCTATGAAAATTTAAGAAATTATATCAGTGATATGATAGATTGCATGATTTGTTCAAAATACCAGCAACAGCTCTTTACCAAACCACTCAAAAAGAGGAGCATATTTCTCTCCCCACTGATGGTGGCCTTGACCACGTGACTTGCTTTGGCCAATGGTTTGAGGGTAGATGAGATAAAGGCTACACCAAAGAAGCAACTTTCTTTCACTTTACCTTACTTCATTTTTCTTTTTTCACTTTTGACTTTACATCATTTAAATGTGGCCAGTATTCACAAGTGAATAACATTCTAATTTTCTGCCCAATTGTCTATAATAAGATTCTCTTAGGCAAGGTCAAATCTAAACCTTTCATTCCTTCCTCTTGTTTTCCTGTCTCACCAGCAATCATTGTCCTAACCGCTGGAATCATCATGGAATGAGTATTTCCGTGATGAAAGATATCTATGTATCAGAAAAAGAGACTGACTCTCAGGCACATGATTAAATAATTCTCTCCACTGATGTTACCAGCTCAAATCCACTATGCTTCTATTCTTACAACAGTTAATTCCCCAGCAATTCACAATATAGCTTTCTTCTCATCAGTTGGGCAGCTGTGTGCCACACCCTGCTATTAATTTTTATGAGTAATGGATGTTGGTTTTCCATTTGCTCTTACACATGGTTTTCTAATGCTGACATTGGTTTTCACATACTGCCTAGTTTATATTCCCATTCATTCGAAGCAGGTCAAAAATCATTCAAGGGGAAAATAATAGAAGGTTATACTTTCCATTTTAGTCACATATAAGTAAAAATAAAATTAGGAATCAAAGGCACACACTCCATTTTTCCTTGAAATTTCCTTGAAATTCTCAAATCAAAAGCATCACTCAAATTGTTAGGATTCTGCCCAACCCTAATTAAGAAGGAAATGTTCATGATAAAGCTGGAATGGAGCCATAAAGCATCTTATGGTCCTGACTAGAAAGAAACATGATGGCAGTCATCAACTGGTGCCATGCATCTGCTATTGCTGTTAAAAAAAAAAAAAGTCAGGGCCACAGTAAGCCAAAGACCCTGACTGCCTGGAGTCTAATGAAGAACATTCTTAGAGGGTCTCTGGATATGTTCTTATGGCAGTTGCTACAACTAACACATAAATGGATTAAGTGGCTTCTAATGTAATTAACTCTTTGGTCAACATTTGATCTGATCAGAAATGGAGAAACTATATTTTTAGTACTTTTATGAGTATCCATTCTTGGTCTTGAAATGCCAAGAAAAGTAGAAATCCCAGAAGGTAAAGATCCCTCATTTTCTAAAACAACTTAATTTGTAGAATGATCTTAGGTGCAAGGAAGCCATGAAAACTATATCATTCCATTACTTCTGAAAGGATTTACTTCATAATTTTATTCCTTGAACACTAGACTTCCCTTTGCTGTGAACCAACTGGGAATATCCAGCATGAAAACATGGGTAGCTATATTCAGATTCCACCAAGCCAAATGTCTGAAAGCGAAATTGTCTTACGGCCTAAGGAAGAAGTGAGAAGCGCTATCCATAGGGTTGGGAATGGATTTATGAGTACTAAACCTTACTTGACTTTTAAACTCCAAAGTTCAGAGGAAGAAGATTTAAAATCTCCTTGTCACCTCAATTTATAAATTAGTAATAAAGTGCTGTAGTGTTTGTTTCACATACATTTTCTTGTCTGGTGACAGATACAATTTTCTCTCCCATGTTCTAAGTGGAAGTGTAGGATTTGAACCTTGATGCCCCTCACTCTCATCCTGCTCTTGCCAAGAAACGAGTACATTACATAAACTAAGCCAATCAAGAATTTTCCCTCTGGAATCTATATTGAGTAAATCCCCTCTATGGCAGTGTCCCACTTCCTGACTCAGAGATCATTTGAGCTATGTACTTCTCCAGCCTGGTTGTTCACCTTTTCCTATATTCTGTGAGCTCTCACATGTCTTTCCAGCAAATTTACTCTGCCACATCCTCAACTTCTCCACTTTTTCTTAATTTAGCCAGAACTGATTTTGGTTCTTCTAACCACAGAAACTGATAAAGAGACCTTGTCAAATGTGAAAGGAAAACCTTGCTTGTTCACCTCTGACCATGCCATACGCAATATAAGGCTGGTTTTATAAGCAGTCAGAGCAGGTGTCCAGCTATGAAATGTAAATGACTCATTTATTTAGCAAAAAGTAAGCTTTTAAACTAAATACTCTACCTGAAATGCCCTCAATTTAGAATTAAGGGTTGTTGTTGTTGTTGTTGTTAGGTGTTGTTGAGTTCAGTCCAACTCATAGCTACCCTCATAAGGTATTCAATGGCTGATTACTTCAGGATTGCTTTGGGATTGGGATGCCATGTCTTTCTCCCATTTTTGTGGTGTTGAGGATTGAACCCAGGGCCTCAGAGACCACAGAGCAGTGCTCTACCAACTGAGCTAAACCCCAGCCCAGAACTAGGGATAGTCCTTGTAAAATGATTTATTCACCATTTAATATCAAATTGGTTACTTTCTCCACTGAGTGAAGATAGGCTTTGCTACATAGAAGCATGAGGAGTTAGAGAAAACGGACAGAGTTAGAGGTTGAGCACTCAGTGAGCAGTCTAGGAGAACCAGAGGTAGCATGAGGACACCTGGTACAAAAAGGAGAGCCACCCTGTGTCCCTGTGGCCTGGTGCTTACTTTCACTCCACTTAAGGATCCCATAGAGGATCATGATCTATTTCGAATACAAATTTGGTCACCACTCATTTACTTTATCAATGTTCCATCAGCCTAACTACAGGATAAAACACAAGTTCCTTAGTGTAGCTTGGAATGCCTTTCATTGTTCTACTTTTCAATCTCTTTCTTACACTGCCCTATCTTCACCTCACATTCCAACTATACCAACCATTTGACCCTTCCCACACCTATCACACCTGTCCTGCCTTCATGGCTCTGTACAGGTTTTCCCTCTATCCAAATACCTTCTTCTCACATCTTACTGAACTCATACTATACTCAGCAGAAGCTTAGTGTCACCATTGTCAATAAGAGTCCCAAGATCCCTTAGTTCAGATGAAGTATCTAAGTACCATTTTTTAATCTTATAATATCCCAAAATCTGTACTTTCAGTAATGTATACACAAGATACTTTAATTGTCCATTTGCAGCTCTAAACTTAGCATCTTCAGGGCTAGGACTGTGTCATCTATCACTGTATCCCCAGAATCCACAATATAGTGAGTTCTCAATAACTGTTGTTATTAAATGAAACTCATTGATCAGAATTGAGTTTAATTTGTCTCCTTTTTTAATAGAAGCACTTCTGCATTACTCATTATAAATATCTCATTACTCATTCCATTAGCCATGCTGTAAATTAAGGTATATTTGACTCTTCTCTATCTCTACCATTAATCATTCTGCATATGCAGTGAGCCAAGCATGCTAACCAAAGAATTATAAATAGTCATACTGCATAAGGAGAAACTATTCACTTCTTCAACATTTCTACACAAATTCACCAGAAACCATGAGTCTGCCTTACCCACAGAAATGCCCTTGTCACTGGAATTTTCTGATTTGAACTTTGGTTTATTAAAAATAGTAGTAAGTTATGATGGTGTCCATTTGTTGAAGGAACCATGAAATCCTGGGTTTAGTGATAAAAGCTCTAAATGGAACTACATATCTCAAAGATGGGAACATCCGCTGCAATAAAATTATCACCTCAGCCTAGGAGGAAGGGAAGAAGTCTAAATTGGACCTGGCAGGGATTACCCTGGGACAAGGCAGGAGCAGCTGTCTGACATTCTACCTCAAGCACATAGTATTCAAAGTTTAAGATTAGCATGTCAGAGACCTTCCTTAAAACCACAAGCTCCTTTCACTCTTTTCAACAGCTGGGGCTTCCAACTGGGAGACAGAATACTTGCTTATCTTAGAATATTTCCTTGCTCAGTGGTTGATGTGCTGTCCACTACTGTTAGGATGTGGGGGAAAATGAGCAATTTTATACAGCACTAGAAGAAGTGTACATTAATACTGTCTTTGGGGATAGCAGAATGGCAATTTCTTTTAAATTAGAAATACACATATCCTTTCACCTAGGAATCCTACTCTAAGAACTCTATCCCACAGAAATAAAGGCACAAGTATATAGGGAAATAACAGGACCCATATTCAGTGAATACACATCCATACAATGTACCAGCCAGCTTCTGTTCCAATTGGTCTGTACTTGTGCCATACCAGTTAGTGAATATTTTTCATGCCACTTCTGGATTTATAAATAAAATTTTATTTACGCAAGATTTCTTTTTTATTATGAATACATCCTCCTTACAAATTTCGGGTATGCACCTGTCTCACTTTCTTCCACCCTTCTGCATCTCCATCCCTCCAACTAATCAATATTCTATGGATTTTTCTGCATGCATAATTTGCATATAAAATCCCACATTTTTGCATGGAAGATTTTTGGAGGAGCACTGTTTATAAAAAGAGATGATCATATTAAAAAATATTCCCCTACATCATCCTTTTTTCCTTAGAAATCCATCCAAGAAGACTGTAAGTTCTAATTCATTATTTTTAATTTCCACATCATATTGATGGCCAAGACACAGCATAATATATTCAGTTGCTGTGAGACTAACAAGCATTTGTTATATGTGATGGTTTGGATATGGTTTCATTGTGTCCCCCACGAGTTCATGTGTTGGAAGTTTTGTCATTGTGTTGATATTGAGAGGTAATTGTTGGAAAGTGGTTAGGTCATTGATGATATTGCCTTTAGAAGGGATTAAAGTAGCTCTCACAGAATCTCAGTTCTATTGAGAGTGGATCATTATAAAAAGAGTGAGCCTGGTCCCCAAATCTCTCTCCCTTCCTGTCTTGCCATGTGATCTCTTTTACATGGGCTCCCACCTTTGTAATGCTATCTGTCATGAGACCCTCATCAGAGGCTAGATAGATAAGGCTTCCCCATCTTGGGTTTTTACCTTATAAAACTGGGAGATAAATAAATCTCTCTTCTTTATAAAGCACTCAGCCTCAGGTATTTTTGTTATAGCCATAAAAAATGGACTAGGGTGCTCTATTTCTGTTTTACCCATCACATAAAAGTTCTCAATGTACATCCTTGTGCTGCCAGTCTGGCAGGGAAGATATTCATATCACTACTGATATTGAGCATATGCTCATATTTTATTAGCCCTGTGAATTTTCACTTCTCTGAATTGCCTTTCTTATTTTTATGCTGGGATTTTATTATTTTAATATCAACATGAAATAACTTTTAAATATTTTTCAAATATTATATGCACTGCAGATAACTTATTCTCACTCTATTGTTTACCTTTTGATCTTGCTTATTATGTATTTTACTATGCAAATATTCTTACTTTTTTACATGATTAAAAATTGTCTTCCTTTCATGATTTCTAGAATTCCTGTCCTGATTTTAAAAGTTTTAGCTCTAATGCACACATTATATAAGCTTCACCAATTTTCCTATAAGAGTTTTAAATTAATTTTGAAAATTATACTTGTATAATGATTAAAGAAAGATTTACCTTGGTCTTTTTTTCTAGATGGGTAAGGAGAGAGAAAAATGTCCAGGAATGGAGAAAGAGAAAGGGAAATAAAGGAAGGAAGGAAGGAAGGAAGGAAGGAAGGAAGGAAGGAAGGAAAGAAGGGAGCGAGGGAGGGAGGGGGAAAGAAGGAAAATCCTGGGCTTTCTCTTCAGTTGCATTAAGCTCTTTAAACTATTTCTATCCAATTATATCTCCAATAGATGTCAGTTTTTATTTAGTACTTTGGAAAAGCTGCATTTTGTACATTGTCAATTGGTTTTGTTTGTTGGCTTGTTTTTTGTTTTGTTTTGTTTTTGCAGTACTGGGGGTTGAACCAAGGGCCTTGAGCTTGCATTTGTAATACTCCTGTCTCCACCTCTCAAGCTGCTGGGATTACAGGCATGCACCACCATGCCCAGCTTTTCAATTGTTTTTTCATCCACAGATATGGTAATGTCATCTTATTTGTTTAAACAAGGGTTAATGATCTATAACTGCTGGGCCATATTTGGCTATGCTCACTCATTGACATATGCTATGGTTATTTCCATACTGTAACTGCAGTTAAACTGTGATGTCAATGAATAGTTGTGACACAAATCATACGGGAAAAGAAAGCCCAAAATATTTACTATCTGGACCTTTATAGAAAAATGTTGTGGATACCTGGTTAAATATTAATTTACATCCTCCAATAAAATATGGTTTTATTTATAAGCTCCTTTCTCGTTAAAATTTATTTCTAGGCATTTTCTTGTGTTTGCCACAATGGAGTTGTTGCAATAAGATATTTTCCCCATATCTGATTATTGTTATTATATATGATAGTAAGAATAACACGTATTAGGCTTACTATGTGTTAGGCCCAGTCTCAAGCACTTTTATATATAAAAATTCATTTAATCCTCATAGGAAGACCCACAAGCAAACACAAATCCCAGACTCTCATAGACTTCACCAATTCTTCCCTTGGTTCCTGTTTAGACTTCTCTCTGATTCTTCACTTTTCCCTTCTCAACCAAATTCCCCTAGGTTCTCCCACAATTCCTTACAGCCTTATTTCATGTCTCTCGGTTCCATTGCTTTCCCAATTAAATTCTAATTGTTACATAATTCTTCTTTTTCTTTGCTCTTCCTTTTTTTTTCCTCTTGCTGTCTTTACAAATTTTTAAGTTGAATGCTTAGCTCATTTGTTTCCAACCCTTCTTGTATCTTATTAAATATATTAAAGCTATACACTCCTTGTAAGCACTACAAGTAGCTATGTCTCAGAAATGTTGAAATGTATGCTTTCCAATTTTCTGTAGTTCTAAGTATTTCTTGTAGAGAAATTGAAATCAGTTTTTTTAACCTAAACATATCATTTCTGTCTTTGAATAAAGGGATTCAATCTGTTTCCATTGACTGTAAAAACTGACAGATTAACCTTGCTTCCTATACTATGTTATGTTTGCTCATTTATTTTACTTAATGGTTTTTTCTTGATTAGCTATTTTAAGGAATATAGAAATTCAAGACATTAAAGAGAAGCTTAAAATCTGCAAAGTAAAGAGGCATCTTAGATCAGTTGCTGTTGTTGTTGTTAGGTGCCATTAAGTCAAGTCAGACTCATAGTGACTCTATGTACAATAGAACAAAACATGGCCCAACACTGTCCCATGCCCAGGACTATGTCAGTGCTTCTGTGCTATTCATAGGGTTTTTTGATGTCTGATTCTTTGGGGATTGTTTCGAGAATGGGCTACCAGGTCCTTCTCCCATTTTTTCAGTGTTGGGGATAGAACCCAGGGCCTCAGAGTGCACAGAGCAGCACTCTACCAAATGAGCTAAATTCCAGCCCTAGATGAATATACAGAATATTATAATATTGGCCAAGCATTGTTCTCAATGCTATATACATAATATTTCAATTAATCCTCAGAATAAATATGTGGGATACTGATGCTCACTGAAGTGACCTGCCTATATGTAGTGTTATGAACCTAAAATGTTCCCCAAAGGATGTGTGTTTGAATGCTTGCTTTCCAGGTGGTGATGCTGTCATGGGAGGCTGTGGATGGTAGGTCCCAACTTATAGAGGTGTGTCCTAGCTTTGCAAAAGTAGGTAACTGGGGGCAAGTTTTTTGAGGTTTTATGTGGCCCCCAGTTCCAGTAACTCTCTCTATTCCTGATCATCAAGATTCTGAGCCACCACCCTGGACCATCTGCTCACTGCCATGCCTGCCTCACAGCCACATGTTCCTGCCTCTATAGACTGGCATCCTCTAACCATGAGCCCCAATGAATCATTCTTCCCATAAGTTTGTTTCTGTCAATTATTTTTCCACAGTAATGTACTGTGTGGTACATTACATAGTAATGTTAGTAAAGCTAACACATGATAGTCCTAATCTATAGGTTTGTGTAAGGATTAAATTTCTAATTTTAAAGATGGAGATACATGATAAACAAATATACCTTTTTCCAAAAACACAGACTGAAAAAATGTGCATCAAATGCAAGTAAGTGTTCTCACCACCTTCCTTCTTCCTGGGTTGCATGGAAGAAAGATAGTGAGAATGCTGAGTAGAATATAGGAGAGAAAGGCTTTAGGGCCTTATACCTCCAGGCAAGTTTGATTTATGCTGATAGAGGAGAAGGGTGAGTAAACTATGCCAACAGTCCACTGGTTCTAAAAGAAATTGGTTCTATCCTTTGCCAGGCAGAAGAAAAATAATACTATCTTCATTTGATCTGAACAGGTGTCACAGAGGCTCCAAAGGCTGAGTAATTTTCACTTGTGTTCCATAATTGGCTTTCAATGTAGTTCACAAAGTGTCATCTTCTAACAACTGCTAAAGCCCTAGCTCTTTCCCAGCCTTCCATCCTCATGTGGGGCACTCCTTCTCTCTTTGATCTACCAGGAGTACCTTTCCACATTAACAATCAGCAATGTGACCAGTTCAGTGTATCACCTTTGGTTTTCTACAGGACCATAATTCTTCCTTTTCAATTTTTTAAACCACATAATCATGCCATAATTTAAATAGTCTTTCCAAAAGAGCTCAAGAGTAATCTTAGGACGATGGAACCTAAAATCATATAGTAGAAATCTCAAGGAGATCAAGTTCTACCACTTTATCTTATAGATGAAGTCCTAAAGCCCAGAGAAGAGAAATTGAGGCAGATCCTATTGGTACTTCACTTCAAGGAACCAATTTTGCTTGGCGACCAAAAGTTAGTTTGCTCTTGCTTTTTAAGAGACTCTCCCTTGAACTCTAGAGCCTTTGCCTTTTACAGAGAGTATGATGAACTTGATTACCTCAGTTTCCCCACCAGCTAGCCCCCAGACAGCCTAGGACATCCAAGAACTATCTCCTACAAGCCCGCAAAATTCAGGAGCTTGGTCTCCAAGCAAGTTCTTAGGTGAGGTTTAACTACCCAAACTCCTGGGCTTCAGGCTGAGACAGAGACTTCCAATGAAATAGCACCCTCATTTGGCTTTGATCCTTTCCCTATCCTGCTCCCCAACTCCTTGCTGACCTTTTCCAGGGAGCACCACCATACTAGGTCACTTATATTTTAATACATGGATAGGAGTCTTCTTTTGGGGAGCCCTTATCGGACAAGAGTGGATGTGCCCATGATCACATCTCAGGCAGACCAGGACTGACATTTATGTCTTCCACCTCATACTTCTGTTCACTTTTCACCCCTCCACGGGGATTACCTAATGTGCAACTACAGGCAGTAATGTTTAAGTCACCCCATCACAGAGAGTATTATATGTACTCTTTGTTGTTATTGTTATTAGGTGCCGTCGAGTGGAGTCCAACTCATAGTGACCCTATGTACAGCAGATCGAAACACTTGCTGATTCTGTGCCAGGCAAGCGATCTTATTTATGTGTAAACCCATTGTTGCAGACACTGTGTCAATCCATCTGGTGGAGGGTCTTCCGCTTTTGCATTGACCTGACACTCTCCCAAACATGATGTCCTTCTCCAGGGATTGATCTCTCCTGACTACATGTCCAAAATATGCAAGATGCAGTCTGGCCATTCTTGCTTCCAAGGAGCACTCTGGTTCTACTTCTTCTAGGACAGATTTGTTGGTTCTTTTGGCAGTCCATGGTATATTCAATAGACGACTCCAGCACCACAATTCAAAAGCATCCATTCTTTTTCTGTCTCTCTTGTTCAATGTCCAGCTTTCACAACCATATGATGCACCTGAAAATACCATGGCATGAGTCAGACGCACCTTCATCTTCAATGTGACATCTTTGCTTTTCAATACTCTAAAGAGATCTTTTGCCACAGCTTTTCCTAGAGCAATGCGTCTTTTGATTTCTTGACTGCTGCTTCCATGGGTGTTGATTATAGAGCCAAGCAAAGCAAAATCTTGGACAACCTCAATCTTTTCTCCATTTATTGTGAAGTTGCGTGCTGACCTAGTCATAAGGATTTTTGTTTTGTTGATGTTTAATTGTAACCCATATTGAAGGCTGTGATCTTTGATCTTCATCAGTAAATGTTTTAAATCCTCTAACCTTCTTCTTTTGGTCTGTTGCAGTGACTAATAAGATCTTTGATCTTCATCAGTAAATGTTTTAAATCCTCTAACCTTCTTCTTTTGGTCTGTTGCTTTGACTAACATGAGTTCATTATCTGCTGCTGGCCTCTTGGGGACGTAAGAAGAAATCTTATATTTCTGAGTGTGTTCATGGTTGCTGGAGAGCCAAAAACAATGTCCACCACCTTTTCCAGCAATCTTCTGTGGGAACTCACTGGAGCAATTCTCCTAGACTTCAAGCTAAGGAGCCTTCTGCTTCTCTAAAGGATCTCAGTAGTCTATTTACAATATGATCAGAAAGAATCTTGTAGTCCATTTATTATCCTTTTGTTTCAGTCATTCAGAAGCTAAGAGTCAAATTTACAACTCACATCCACTAACTGTGCAGTATCTTATGGCATGCCTTTAACTGACTTTTTCTCTGCCTTCACATGCCACTCCACACTATATACTCTGCCTTAAAATATTTGTTTTTCCATTTTGTGATATATGAATTTTCAATTCCTTTAAAAACAAGATGAAATTAATTGTTAAAGGGATGAAGAAAATAACAGCACATTCTTCAGTTAGAATACAAAGTACTTAAGGAAAATTGTTCTGAAAATACTAGTTTGGATGCTGTATACTGTTTCTTCTTCACATTATAGTAACTTTTTGTTAAAGCTTGTATTGATTATTATTAAATAACTTATGTTAATAACTACAGTTCCCCAAATGTTACCTCCATAAAATGTCTGGGTATTTGTGACTCAACACAAATACAAAAACTTTCTGTGTTTAAATCATTGCAATATAATTTTCCCATTGTTTTTAAAGATTGTTTTTTGCATCATTAATGTGCTATGTTTTCAACTTCAATTGCATTCACTGAATGAATTTGTATTCATTAAGCAAAAAATCTTCATACGAATTCCAAATATTTCTCAAATAAAACAAAAGAATTTTCATCATAAACCATTAAGGACTGGCACTTTCTTTGGAGAAGCGTTGTTGTTGTTGTTAGGTGTCCTCCAGTCGGTGTCTGACTCATAGCAACCCTATGTACAATGGACGAAACACTATTGTCGTGCTTCTCTGCTATTCATAGGGTTTTCAATAGCTGATTTTTTGGGGAAAGGGAGTGGGTTGTCAGGTCTTTCTCCAAAGACAGAGCATCTGGTGTTCCCAAATAGTCTCCCATCCAAGTACTAACCAGGTCCGACCCTGCTTAACTTCCAATATCTGATGGGATTGGACACCACAGTTGTTCGGATACAGGTTTGGAGAAGCATAGCTAATTATAATTCAATTGCCAGGGGCCTCTATTCAAAAGTTAAATAAAATTTATGAAAATTTAAATTATTTCTGTGGTCAATATTTCATAATTATAACTGTGCATACTTATTTGGCACTCATATACAGAAGGTGCCAGAAAATGTATTGTTGTTTTTGTTAAGTGCCATTGAGTTGGGTCCAACTCATAGTGACCCTATGGACAATAGAACAAAGCACTCCCCAACACTGTTCCATGCCCAGCATTATGTCAGTGCTTCTCTGATATTCATAGGATTTTCAATGGCTGATTGTTTCAGGAGTGGGCTGCCACATCCTTCTCCCACTTTTGTAGTGCTGAGGATCAAACCCAGGGCCTCAGACAGCACAGAGCAGCACTTTACCAACTGAGCTAAATCCCAGTCCTCTCCTCGAAAAGTGTGTACACATTTTTAAAAGGAAAAAAACTGTACTAAAATTGTAATACTCAAAGTATACTGATAACAGAAGCTGAATATAATTCAAGTTTGACTTCTGCAATTATGAGAGGTGCTCAAAATGGTTGCTATAGCGGAAGAATCAGGATTTATTGGTGTGTAAGGCCTCCTCATTCGTGCCTTGTGCACATCACACACAGTGCCATACATCTCAAACTTATCATTAATGGGTGCAGTTGTTAGACATGAGGGAGGTTCTGTTGCATACTCATGCCTCCATCGTCCTTGTACTTCCACATTCTCAAATTTCAAATACCACTTAAATGTGATCTTGTGCTCCTGGAACTAGAACCATGCTTCTGCCATTTTCTTGGTCTGCCTTGCCTGTTGCATGGTGGTGCTAGTATTCATTTGATTAATGCCATCTTGTGAATAAATATCATACTACACATTGTTATCATAATTCAATTCATGTTCTAAAAGTAATACATAGGTAAAATCTCTTTAAAAGTATACACATTTTTTTGCATCCCTGGTGTATTAACTCATCCAAGCATTTTGCACCTATGAACTCATCCAATTTTCACAATGACCTTTTGATGTTGGTATTATTGTTATCTCCATTTAACAAATGCAGAAAATGAGGCCCAAATAAATTAATTAACTGGCCTCATGTTTTCCTTTCTTACATAGGAAAAGAGGAAGGGAAAAGAAGTAGACTCATAGATAATTTAAATTGGTTTTGGCCATGATAATACAAGAAAACATGGGAATCGCTGCCATAGAGTACATGGTTTCTTACTCACAAATCGAAATATGGACTTCTGTTCTCTCTTCATACCCTTATGAGGATAGGAGTACCCCAATATATCTTCTATGTGTTTCCTTGAGAGACCTCACAGGAAGAAGACAGTCACTAAAGGCAGAATTTAGAATCTCTAAGTCTCCTAGCCAAGTGTTTGTTGAATAAATTAAACTTGCAAATGTTTACAGGAACCAGGAACAGAAAATGATGGGCAATGACCACCAATAGTAAATACAACAATATAGGAGAGGATCATTCAGTCAAACAGTATCATCAACAAAACACTTAATCTATTTGTCTCTCTGTGTATGTATCAATTACTCTAAGTAAGAAAAACAGCAAAGTAAACAGTCATGCTTCTGTTTTTGGAGTTTGTAAAATAACAAATGCATAAACCTCAGTACTACCTATGAACAAAAAGTGAAATGGAGTGATTTCCCTACTTTAAGTTCAGATGAAAATTAAGGTAGTGGTTGGTACACTCTTTCATCAGCCTAAGTGCATTGCTACATATCTTAAAAATGCCTTCACTCCAGACCATGGTCTTGCAATAGTTGCTTGTCATCCCTTTGAATCTTACAGGTTTCATAAGAACTTCAAGAAGGGGAATATTCATTTCCTCACTATTCTATACACCCTTGAAGGGAGACTGTGAGTCATAAACACTTATCACTATGGCTTGCTGAGCTTCCTTGTGGAGAACAACTTCAGGATTTCTCTCAAAGCAAGAAAAGAACCGTCCAGACAATGGGCCCACTTAAAGAATGAAAGCACTAAAAGCAGGATTAGGATAGTGATGGAGTATTGGAAAGATTTGCCTAAAATTAGCTGAAAGAAAGGAAGGGAGAATTAGAAATTACAAAAAATTAGAGGCACTCTAATATGCTTGCAGCTGTACCACTATGGCATCTGATCCTGTCAGATCTCAGAAGCTAAGCAGAGTTGTACCTGGTTAGTACTTGGATGGGAAACTTCCTAGGAACACCAGGTGTTGTAGGCTTGGGACAAGGACCCAGCAACCCATCCCCGCCCCCCCCAAAAAAATCAGCCATTGAAAACTCTATGAATAGCAGAGAAGCATGGCAATAGTGTTTCATCTGTTGTACATAGGGTCCCTATGAGTTGGACACCTACTTGACGGCACCTAACAATAACAATATGACACTTGGAAAGACAGCATAAAGTATTGAAGTTTAATTCCGATTATACTTTCAGGTTAATGAGGAATCCTAACCACCAGGCCTGAGACAGTGCCCTACAAATAATAGTTATGCAATAAGAATCTGTTGCTATGAAGACAATGATGATGATGATGATGATGATTTTAAATAGAAACAAGGGTGATGTTGTGATCTGGTATGAAGTGTGCTTATTGCCTTTTAATACATTCAGAGTCCATTAAAGAAACAAACATTTAGCATAAAGCATTTTTTTTTCAAAAACCACGCAGTCATATTTAAAAATGCAAAGTGGAGCTGGCTTAGTAATGGTCAGGACAGAGCAGGACAATTAGCTGTCAGGGTGATAATTGTGTACGAATTACACTTTAGCCTGAGAATCAGATCTCAGAAGAAATCCCCTCTTGCTCTCTTCCAAGTTACTTCTGCCATATCTTCTGCCCCTCTGCATCTGCTCTGAAGCCTAATTCTCTTCAGCTTCATACACAGAGAGAAGAGCACCCAGCCGTCCCTCCATGCTTCTGTCTATCTTTTAGCTCATGTGGGTTTCACCAGTTTAACAGGTGTGACATGATTGGCCATTTCCCTGTGGACAAGGCTCTGGGTGGTCGCAGGGGAAGAGTGCAGTGTGAATATAGTTAAAAGGCCTTCAAAACAGGGCACTATTAAAGATGGAGTAAAGGGATTTATGCAAGCATGATTCTTGGCCATTAATTGGCTGCCATTGCATACAATAAAACCTTGGATTCTCAATAATGAAAATAATCTTGCATCATAGATGTATAGGTTTGGAAATTTTTATAACTTTAGCATTTGTAGGTACTTAGAAAGAATGCAGTAAATTAGATGGCATATTCAATACCCAAAAGAAGATGCCCAACTGCTATCACGTTGTGGTTTACCAAGGGGGAGAGAGACAAGTTGTTTAAATTTTATCTAAACCATTAACTCAAAAGCCTAATATAGATATATATTTTTAAAAAAGGTTTATGGTGAGAGCCAGGAATTGGACTAGATAGAGAAGAGGAGAAAAATCCAAGCCAATGAGAAAGTCAAGACTTTTACCACATTCAGAGAATATAAAAAGCTGTGAAATATCAGAAAAAATTGACCAGGGAATGATAATTATAAGCTCACTTACCTGAAACTACTGGCAGTTTTCAGAATTGTGGATTTTATCAGATGGCAATTTATGCCAAAACAAATGTCAGTCAATGAACAAGCCCATTCCAAAAACAGGATTTACTTCCATGGTTTGCAAAGATATCACAGGAGAATGATTATGGTTGAGATAGCAACAAGCTCCTCAAATAAATGAAATATTTAAGGAATGAGTCATTCTGTTTAAAAGATACTACTTGGTAAACTGAAAAGTGTTCGTAAAAGCTTTGCTAATGCTCACAGTTTTGGAAATGGTTCTCTGCCATTTTCCATATGGAATGGTGAACATAATGGAGTTTTTCCACTGTTAGAAAATGTGGTGGTGTCACAGAACCTTGATTTTTCTCTCCTGGGAACAAAGGAGGAAGGTATAGAGAAGCAGATACCCATGTCCTGGCCTCATGTCATTGCCCAAAGTTTCCAGCATTGCCCTATTCCAGGGAACAGTATTCACACCGAAACTTGTTCCAAGGTAGCAATCACAGTGTCTGAAATGTCCCTGTTACTGTTTTAAACAAATGCCTGATGTTCATTTCTTTTATCATTTGCTCCGTTTCTCCAAAAGCAGAGAGCTAGGGAAAGGCAAAGAGGGGATGAGCATGATGAGCCAGTTGATATAAAGCAGAGGTTTCCACCCAGGGGTGATTTTGTCCCCAGGGGATATTTGATAATGTCTGGAAACATTTTGAGATGTCATAACTAAGTGATGCTACTAGCATCCAGTGAGTGGAGACCCAAGATGCTGCTAAACATCCTCCAAGGTACAAGTTAATAATAACTCAGTAAATACTCAATAAATAACTCAGTAATAACTCAGTAAATAATTATCCAGCAATAGATGTCAACAGTGCTGAAATTTAAACCCTAGTTTAATGTTATTGTCTTCTTTCTGGTCAATTATTTATTTTATATAAATTGACAATCAAATAGTATTTACATTTCACTTAAGAAGAACTATTTTAAAAGAAATGAATTATCTTGGAAAATGGTGGAAATGTGAGAGTGAAGTATAGGAAAGGGATTGTTTTTGTTCCAATAATTGAGTACTTAACATTAGAAGAACATACATAGTACCTTGCTTTGGGTTGTTGTTCTTAGGTGCCATCGAGTTGGGTCCGACTCATAGTGACTCTATTACAACAAATCACCACCTGACACTGTGAAGTGCTTCTCAACTATTCATAGAGTGATTCATGGATGATTGTTCTGGGATTGTTTCAGAAGTGGGCTGCCAAGTCCTTCTCTCATTTTTGTGGTGCTGGGGAGAGAACCCAGGACATCAGATCTTGCAGACCAGGCACTCTACCAAATGAGCTAAACTCCAGCCTTGCTTACTTTGGTTATATTCTGTAATTCAGATAGTACTATGAGATAAATGCTTTTCCTCTACTTTCTTTCTGAACAGATTCTCTCAATTAAATATGAGTCTTGTAAATAGCACTTTAGAGAAGTTGAATTTAAGAGATGAGAGTCAAAGTCTTACTAAAATTACAAACAAAACAGGAAGTCCCTCAAGTTAGAATCAAAATGTACCTAATACATGAACTCTCACATGTGGCCTTCAGTCTGGTGGAGATGGCTCTGGGTGATTATTTGCTGTGATAGAGGTCAAACCCAGGGCCTCGCACATGCTAGGCAAATGTTCTACCACTGAGCCACATCCCCAATCCAGGGAGCCATCTTGTTTACTACATAGGAAACAGTCCTTTAACGGCTTAATCACAAGAACAGTTGGTTTCTCAAAGTGCACTATGCCTCTTAGCCAGTTGCACACATCCTATCTTGATTTCTGACTTGTGGTCTGTGCCTGCAGTCTCAAGAAGACTGTGAAAGAGGGGAATGAAAAACACATTTATTAATACACGTGACATTAGTCTCTTTCATTCTGCAAGGTGACAAACACTGCCAGTGCCAGGCGTCTGCAAACCCACAAACACCAGAACATCAAGATGTTTTTCTACCTAACTAGGAGGCTCTAAATTTTTCAAATTTACATCAAAAATGTGTCCACCAGCAACAACAACTGTAAGGAGTGGCTCTAACAACTCTGTAAGGAGTGGATCTTACTATTATTTATTAGTTAGATGTACAAAGCAAATCTAAATATGTGTAGTGATGTCTCATTTTACTATTCCTCTGATTCATAGCTGCCATGATGGGAAAATTTTTGTCATTAGAGAGAGTCTAGTTCCATCATTGCAGCAATGTGTTGCCTGGAGAAGAACAAAACACAGAATCCAAATAATATGATAGATTACTTTTGCAAAATCACTATTTATAAAGTTACTATTATTCAAATGGTTTTAAAAGATTATACATAAAATACAATAGGAAAAGAGATACTACCCAGTCAGGTTTTTATTTTCTATTCTCAATTACTTATCATTAATTATTGCCTATGTCCTCACCTTCTTTGAGAAAAACTTTTTCTTGTATTTCTGGAATTTCTTGCCTCCATATTTCTGGATTTCTTTGAGCTTTCTGGGCTTCAGAGTGAAAGCAGAGTGAAGTTATGAAAATTCAACATTTTAAGCTTCTATCAAAATCTATAATGTCTTGCTTTCTTTACTACTTTTAAGACTTTACCATTTCCAGTGACCCAGGCTATCTTTGCTTCTTTGTGCACCTTGGGATTTCCCTTCACAGTCAGAAGAGCACATAGTTCTCTGCCTGTATGTTACTCTTCATACAACTACACTTGTTGTGGATCCCAGAGTGTACAACCAAGATAGGGGCCCATCTGGTCTGCTTGGAGGACTGACCTCTGTCCTCTAGGGCAAGTGACCCTTGTCCTACATCCTGGTCCTTTACTCCTACCCCTGTCCTACATCCTGGTTCTTTACTCCTACCCCTCCCATCATGTAACCCAAGATGGCCCCTGACGAGTCCAGCTCTGGAGTGATCGCCTCCACTCTGATTGGTCATGCAGAGCCCCATGATTTGTCAGTAAAGAGATGCCCATGATTGGCTCAGCCCACGCCTTATCCACCTACCAAAAGTGCACAATCACAAGCCTTTATTTGCGTGGCAGTCAGTGACAGTTACCCTAGGCACAAGCCCTGCCATGATTGGCCACTTCCCAGTTCACCTCCTTCCCGGAGTATATAGAGACAGGCCACTGACCACCCCCAGGACACTCTTGTTTTCCATCTGTTATTTGGACCCCATCTACTTCAACCATCGCACCATACTCCTGAGACCTTCAATCAACAAGACCTTCAAGCAAGACTCCATGTCAAGACCAGGGCCTCCGAAGTTGCGAAGCCTTCAAGCAAGACATGAAGTGCTCTCCAATTCTTCCCCCCTGCCTGGGGAGGCAGAGAGTAAAGAAAGCGAGCTTCAAGAGTCAAGGCCAGCGTATACCATTGGTTCCTATAAAATCTTTTGGCTTGTTCCTGTTCTTCCTTGTAGGAGCAACTAAATAAAACCCTTATTTAATTTTATAATAAGAAGGCTCCCCAGATCCTTCTTTGGCACCACCGACTAGCTCTCACTCTAACCCCTAGAGTCCTGGGACTTCACCTAGTGTTGAGGCAAGGCTCCAAGACCTTGCTGGGATGGAGCTGAACCCCAACACCTACTGAGTACACAGATCTAGACCTCCTACACATTTTGGCAGAGCTTCTTCCCTGAAGGCTCACTGCTGACCAAGAATGTAGTGGTTGACATCCTCCAGGTGATTCTTTAACCTCATCCTTCATGGAGCTAGGCTACATTTACTTAATCTTCTTTTTCTTTTTCTAAAATTAACATCAATTTTTGAACATAGTACAATAGTTTTAAAAATCCATCTAGAATCCTATCAATATTTCAGCATGTCCTTCATATGGAAACTCTTCTGATTTTGGAAATACAGGTATAAATTTATTGGAAACCTAAAGAAACAATCACTTGTACATTAAAAACTATGTCCTAAACATGAAAAATAATAAAAACAACCATCAGTCCTTAGAATCTAATGTAAAATTTTTTTTTCTTTTCAGTAACCTGCTAAATGAAAGTGTGGAAGGGAAATTAGGTAATTTAAGCAGTCGCAAGTTTCTTTTAAATTGAATCTATGGGAGGAAAAAAATAAATGAGTAATGAATAGGGTTAACTCTACCTCAAAACAAAATAGGTGACTGCCAACAGATGTGTGATTTGAAGAATTCCAGAAATATATGCTTACCTAAAAACCAAATCTCCTTTGCTAATCTACTAGAATGCTTTTAATGCCACATTAATTAGAGGTTTGTGGGATTTATTAAAAGAAAATATTATTTATAAGATGCCTATTAAAATGTAAAGGGCCCTGGTAAATAAATGCATAAGATATTTTCTGGTCATTCATATATAAGTGAGACTGTGGAGAAGGTTGCAACCCAATGGGATAGCATTGAAGAAATGAGATATTTGCTAAGAACAGGTGGGGCTAGAAGGCCCAAGTATAGCTGAAGGAAATCATATTGGTTCTGGGTAGTATGATTTGGGAGAATACAAAGCCCTAAGTAAATAGGAAAAGAGGTGAGTAAAGTGTTACCAAGAAAGAGAAATAAATAAAATCAGGGAGATAAAAATGCCTGATTCATTATTTTCCACAGTCTGAAAATGTACCATTCTGTACAACTTCCCCTGTCTCATATTGAGCCTTTGAGAGCATCTAAAAAAAGAACGCTTTTCCTTCAAGTTCTCTTAATACTCTGTTTAAACCCAGCTTAGCGCAGTGCCTGACACATAGTAAGCACTCAATAAATATTTGATTGATTGATACTCACTCTCCTGTCAGCTTATATGTCCTGTAACTAATACCATACCTCAGGGGCCTCTGAAAACTAAGTATAAAATGTTTATGTTAAATTAAAGCTGACAGATACAGTCCCAGAGTTAATACATGCAACCACACAACCACTAGGTGAATATAGTTGGGTGTCATGTCATAATTGGTAGGTATAGTTTGTTGAGATGGATGAGAAGCAAATGCAATTTTACTCCTTCTGAGAATAAATATCAAGAGAACATCCCAGTATAAGTGACTATGATCAGAAAAACAAGTTTTTTGTATGGAATAGCTGTAGTTCTTGTTGTAGTTAGGTGCTATCAAGTTGAATCTGACTTATAGCCACCCTATGTACAGCAGAATGAAACACCCTCCAGCACTGTGCCAAGCTTTGCCCTATTTTCAGAGCTTCTCTGCTATTCATAACACCAGCTAATAGGGAATTACAGTATTCAAATGCATCTAAGTGAACCTAATCAATGAGTGACAAAGTTTGGACTGTTAAAATTATCAATCCATCCTGTAGCCTAACTTCAATGAAATGGACCAAGAGTCATTCAATCCTAGCTGGTCACATATGGAAGACTGTACGGAATGCTGCAGTCCTTCCATATGCTATAGCATTATGCTGTTTGCAGAGTTCCACACGTTTTTCTCTAATGGTACAAATGAAACTGTAAGCTGCTGTTAGTGAATAAAACCAGACTACTCTGGGCACAGAGCCACCCCCATCATAGCTTAATGTGTCAACCCAGAACTAAGCATGGTAGGAAGCCTCTGTAGAACAAGAAAATTATACTAAAGAGAGGAGAAGCCTGCAGCCACATTCTATGTGGGTAAATCGCTCTACCTACTGCATTGAAAAGTGCTGCAGAGACTGTGAGGCAGAAACATGGAGACCAGTCAGGGAGAGCATAGCAGCAAATCAAGCAAAACATGGTGATGGCTTAAACTGAAATGGCAGCAATGGAAGTGCTAAGAATTCTGAATAGAGTCCAAAGGTATACCTAAAAGAATATGTGAATGGATTTAAAGCAAGGTAAAAACAAAAGAAGCAAGGATGGCATTTTTGTCCTGGCCAATTAGATGAATAAAGGTGTTATTTATTTTGTGGAAATCCAAGATTCAAGCAAAAAATTACTGAGCTTGTCATATTTGAAAGACCTTCTACATAACCAAGTGCAGATATCACATTGACAACTGAATTTATAGCCCTGGATTTCTGATGAGAGGTTTAGACTGGTGATATATATTTGGGAGACACCTGCATTTAAACAGTATTTAAAACCATGGTATTAGATGAGGTAACTTAGGAAGTGAATGTTGATAGATTAGAGATTCAAGTCCTGACCCTGGAACACTTCAGAGGCAAATATTAGCCATATCAGTGGAGTTGTCTTGAGGATTATTATGAGAAGACATTATGAGACCGTTAACCTACAAAAGACTAGGTTGCCATTATGGGACATGACTATTTCCACAGATAAGTTCCAAGTTCTTCTAAGTTAGTATTGTGTTATTCACAATGTCTACAGAAGGAAAATTGAATAAAAATTCAAATAATTATTGCATAATAATTTGGTGGGGTTGGGGTTTAGTCAAGTTGGTTAAGTCCTACTCTGCACTCTCTGAGGTCCTGGGTTTGATTCTCAGCACTGCATAAAATGGGAGAAGGATGTTGAAGCCTATTCCCAAAACAATCAGCCATTGAATATTCTATGACTAACAGAGAAGCCCTGACATGATGCCAGACATGGCATAGTGCATGGGAGTGTTTCTTTCTGCTGTAATAGAGTCGCTACGAGTCAGAACTGACTTTTGATTGTCTTTAGTCAATCTATATTTCTACCACTGGCAATGCTTTTTAAATTCTATATTAGAGAGAGAGAGAGAGAGAGAGAGAGAGAGAGAGCTTTGGAATCTTCAGAATTTTGGAATTTGAGGACACAATTAGACTAATTTTGCTTAATATAGATCTGTCTGCAGCCATAGCACACTACCGTCTGATCCTGCCTGATCTCAGAGGCTAAGCAGGGTTGGCCCTGGTTAGTCCTTGGATAGGAGATTGTCTGGGAATACCAGGTGCTGCAGGCTAGGGAGAAGGACCTTGTAATCCACTCCTAAAATAATATGCCATTGAAAACCCTTTGAATAGCAGAGAAGCACTGACATAGTGCCAGGCATGGCACAGTGTTGGAGAGAGTTTTGTGCCCTTGTACATAGGTTCCATATGAGTCTGACCTGACTTAAAAACACCTAACAACAACAACAACAACATAGATTCTATTTGTTTTTGATAGGTGCCATCGAGTCAGGTCCAACTCATAGGAAACGTATGTACAACAGAATGAACACACATCAACAGTATGCCAAGCACTCAATCTTTCTTATGTTTAAGTGCATTGTTGTAGCAACCATGTCAATTCATCTAATTGAGTGTCTTCTTTGTTTTCATTGACCTGCCACTCTCCCAAACATGATGTCCTTCTCCAGTGAGAAGGAGCAGAAAATGATTCGAACTATTTACTTGGGATAGAGACCACCGAGGCTCCAGGGATTGGTGTCTCCTGACTACATGTCCAAAATACATAAGACTCAGTCTAGCCATTGTTGTTTCCAAGGAACATGCTGGTTGTACTTCTTGTAGAACAGATCTGTTGGTTGTTTTGGCAGTTCATGGTATATTCAATATTCATTTGCTGCACCATAATTCAAAAGCATCAATTCTTCTCCTGTCTCCCTTATTTAATGTCCAGCTTTCATAACCATGTGAATGAAAATGTCATGGCATAAATTAGGCACACCTTGCTCTTCAATGTGGCATCTTTACTTTTCAGCACTTTAAAAAGGTCTTTTGCAACAACTTTTCCCAATACAATGTATTTCCATGGGTGTTGATTATGGAACTAAGTACAGTGAAATCTTGGACAACCTCAAATTTTTCTCCATTTATCATGAAGCTGCTTACTGATACAGTTACAAGGACTTCTATTTTGTTGATGTTGATGTGCAATCCATGCTGAAGGCTGTGTTTTTTTAATCTTCATCACTAAATGTTTCAAGTCCTCTTCAATTTCAGCCAGCAAAGTTTGTCACCTGCATAATGACAATATCAAAAGATTGATTTTCCCATTATATAGTTAATTTGACTAGTTTGAATCAGGAAAAACTTGGCCACTTGATTTTTGTCTTCATGCTTGGTCTTAGGAACCAGGTACTATTTTCCTATGTATAGAAATTCCTTGACATTTTTATGTAATTTAGGAAGTAGAGTAGACAAAATGTACAGCTTGGACACATAGAAAATATTTGGGATACATGCTGGATGAAAGAAAAAGTAAAATACATTGCACAAATCATGGTTTGTATGTTCTAAGACCAATAAAAATGAGGTCATTTCTATGACCTTGTCTTAATGAAAAGAATTGAGTTTTCTGGTTCACATACCAATTTGTGGCTCATCTGCACTAATATTCTTATTAGCAAGTACCATCATATTTCCATATGTTGATCAAGGGACTGGGTTCTCTCTTGCCTGTCATAGAGCACTGACATTAACTGGCATATTACATATCCCAAGGGCTTTTGAGAGCAAAGGTGATTTGAACTAGGACACAACCACTTGCCATAGCTTCTGTTAAATACACAGTGAGTGGGCAAGAATCCTAGCTCCTATTTTCTCCTTGGAGAGGAAAAGTATTAGACTACACATTTGATGCTCCAATTGCTCTAAGCAACAACCAAAGGATTGGTTTCTATGTTATCTATCATGAGCTAACAAGACATAGAAAACTTTAGGCACCTGGGGGTCATTAAGAACAAAGATGGTGATTTGGAGTAACACAAAGACTTTAGAGGGCTACAGAAGTTATGCCTGAAGCCATACCACTGTGGCATCTGATCTCATCAGATTTCAAAAACTAAGCAGTATTTTGATGGGAGACCACCTGGGAACATCAGGTGCTATAGGCTTGGGAAAAGGACCCAGCAACTCACTCCCAGAAAGCAATCAGCCATTTAAAACTCTATGAATAGCATAAATGCACTAACAATACTGTTTTGCCTGTTTTACCTAGTGTTGCTATGAGTTGGACACCAACTCAATGGCACTGAACAACAACAGAAGCTCTGGCCAGAATGACTTATGAAGATCTTCTGTGTGAGTCTGATCTATGACGTCTGGGAAAAGGGGCAGTTTTCTCTAATGCATGTAAACTAATATAGTCAATGAAAATAAAGACCCCTAGAAATATGATGCAAACAATAGAACAAGATAAACCTGCATGAAACAACCCCAATGAAATAAAGTTACATGAATTACCTGGCAGAAAGTTCCATTATAAAATAACCATTATAAAAATACTTAGTGATTTTAAGAGGATATTTCATAAATAAAGTAAGAATTTCAACAAAGAGTTTAAAAACCTTTTAAAAGAACAAAACAAATCTTGGAGCTGAGGCATAACAGAACAGAAAATTTCAAAAAATTCAACAATACTATAGATCAAGTAGAAGAAAGAACAATTTAAGATAGTTCATTTAAAATTAACTTGTTGAAGCCAAAAGAAAAAAATAGCAGTAAGAAAGAGTAAAGAAGGCTTAAGGGAGTCATGAGATGCCATAAACAGACCAAGATATGCATTATAGAAGTTCACAAGAAGGAGAAGAAAGAAAAAGAACAAGAAAGGTTGTTCAAAGATATATTGTTGTTAGGTGCCGTCGAGTCGTGTCCGACTCATAGCAACCCTCATAGGGTTTTCAATAGCTGACTCTTTCGGGATTGCCTTGGGAGTAGGTTGCCACTCCCATTTTTGCAGTGCTGGGAATCGAACTCTGGACCTCAGAGACTGCAGAGCAGCGCTCTACCAACTGATCTAAATCCCAGCCCAAAAGTGTAACCCAAGCTGGCCTTGAACTCGTGATCCTCCTGCCTCCGCCTCCTTATTCACCAGTGTGTGCCACCACGACCAGCTCAAAGATATTGCAGCTGAAAATTATCCAAAAATAGAGAAGGAAGTGTACATACAGGTATAGGAAGCCCAAAATATTCCAAATAAAATGAACCTAAAAATTCACACTGAGGCACATTATAATCAAATTGTCAAAAATCAAAACTAAAAAGAATTTTGAAAGCAGGTAGAGTAAAGTAACTTATCATGTATAGGGGATTTGATATTAGACTATAATCAGACTTTTCTGCAAAAAGTCTGTGAGCCAGTAAGGAGTGAGATGATGTATTAAAAGTATTCAAAGGAGTTGGGCATGGTGGTACATGCCTATAATCCCAGCGACTCAGGAGATGGAGGCAGGAGGCAAGTTTCAGACCAGAGGCAGTCTTAGTAACTCAGCGAGACCGAGACACCAAGACACCGTGTCTCCAAAAGTTAAAAAAAAAAAAAAAAAGAAAAGAAAAGAAAAAAAAATACACCATTCAAAGGTTAAAAAGTCTCAACTTAGAACACAATATCTGGAAAAGCTATCCTTCAAAACTGAAGAAAAATGACGACTTTTCATACAAACAAAAGCTGAGGGGGAGAATTCTGGGAAAATGGTGAAATATGAAACACCAAGAATCTGTCTCCCTATGTATATATAACAATTGCATTGAAAAAATATGTCTGCTGTAACTATTTTAAGTACTGTAGTTTATTGAAGGTTTACAACTTCTAGAGAGATTTTTGGGCAGTAAATTGGATTCAATTCAGTAAATTTTGTCTCTTAATGCAGTAATAGCAACCCAGTCCCCTCTGCCAGTCCCATGTTAGCAGTTATATACATGTTCCTGGAGCAGCTCACAAACAGCATGCAGGAAATAGGGTGGACAAAGAGGGCTTATCCCCCAGTTATTAGAGATTTGTACTCTGAATGCTGATTGCTGCTTCTTATCTTCTTATCACAGAGGCACTAACGAGTAGATGGGTAGTCATTGTTGGTGTCCCTCTCCCCATTCTTGAAAGACTCCCTCCTTCCAACTGAAGATATACAGTGGATTTGAAGGCATAGCAACTTTCTCTCCCCTTTCTTTTCTCATTGCCCTTTTTTAAACAGTCAGCTATTAAAGATTAGAACATTCTAAAGAAATTGCGTATATAGAGAAAATTAGAAAATGACCATGCATAACCAAGTAAAAGCTAAAAAAAAATCATAAACAGACCTTAAGTATACATAGTAGACTGGCCCTTGGCACAAGGACAGCAATAATGGTAATAATAATAATGATAGTAATAATAATAATAGGAAACTGTGGGGAAGGAAGAAAATCTGCTTTCTAAAGTTATCACATAGATTCAAATGTCCTTTTGTCAACAAAAAATCACAGGCATACAAAGAAACACAAAAGCCTGTCATTCAAAAGAAAAAAACATCAATAGGAACTATCCCTATAAAAGAACTGATGGCAGATAGAGTAGATGAAAATTTTAAAACAATAGTATTTCAGATACTTAAAGAAATAAAGGAAGATGTGATGAAGTCAAGAAAATGTTATAAGAGTAAAGTAGAAATATCAATTAAAAAGAAAACCTAAAAGGAAAACTTCCTTAAAAAATGTAGAACTGAAAAATATAATAAGTGAATTGAAAAGTTTACTAGAAGGATTCATAAACAGGTTGAGCAGGTAGAAGAATCACTGGATTTGAGAACTAAACAACAGAAATATTCATGACTAAGGAATATAAAGAAAAAAGATTGAAGAAAAAAATGGAGTCTAAAAAACGTGTATAGCACCATCAAGAAGACCAGCACACACATAATGGATGTCTTGTTGTTGTTAAGTGCTGTTAAGTGAAGTCTGGATCATAGTGAATCGCATAGGGTTTTCAATATTGATTGTTTTGGGATTGCTTCAGGGAATGGATTGCCACATCCTTCTCCCATATTTGCGGCGCTGGGGAACAAACCAAGGGCCTCCGAGAGCACAGAGTGGAACTCTACCAACTGAGCTAAATCCCAGACCATGGATGTCTTAGATGGAGAAAAAAGAAAGAAAAGAGAAGAGAGAATAATTGAAGTAATAATAGCTGAAATCTTCCCAGATTTGGTTAAAAGTATGATGGTAAACATCCAAGAAGCCCAACAAACTCCAAGTAACTTGAATTCAAAAGAGATCCACTCCAAAGCACAATTAAACTTTTGAAAGACAAAGACAGAAACCTGAACTGGCTAAAGAGAAGTAATTTGTCATATACAAGGGTTCCCTCAATGATATCAGCAGATTTCATACCAAAAAATGTATAGGACAGAAGTCAAAAGGTCAATGTATTCAAATGCTAAAAGTAAAAAGCCTGCAGCCATAGCCCTGTGGCATCAGATCCCAGCAGATCTCAGAAGCTAAGCAGGTTAGGGCCTAGTTAGTACTTGGATGGGAAACCACTTGGGAACAACAAGTGCTGTAGGCTTGGAAGATGGACCCGGCAGCCCACTCCCAAAAATCAATCTGCCATTGAAAACCCTATGAACAGCAGAGAAGCACTGACAATAGTGTTTCCCCTGTTGTATGTAGGGTCGCTATGAGTCGGATACCAACTTGATGGCACCTAACAACAACAACAAAAAGAAAACAACAAAAAAAAACCTACCAAGAATTCAATAGCCAGTAAAACTGTCCTTAAAAATGAAGAAGAAATTAAGATATTCCTAGATAAACAAACCTGAAAGAGTTCATAACTACTAGATCTGCCTTGCAAAAAGTCCTCTAGGAAATAGTAAAAGTTAAAATGAAAGGACATTGGACAATACCTCAAGGCTATATGAAGAAATAAAGATCTCAAGTAAGATAAATACATGGCAGTTGTAAAACCTAGTTTTATGTTAAAATATTTGTAACTTTACATTTTTGTTTTCTACACAATTTTAAAACTGGATGCATTTTTTAAAAAAATTAAGTTTATGTTTTAGGAGACACAATGTATGAAGGTATAATTTTGTGCCAAAAGGAGTAGGGTAAAGCTGCAAAAAAGCAGAGTACTTGTATATCAGTGAACTTAAGCCGATATGAATTCAAATCAGAATGTTTATAATTTAGTATGGTATATGTAACCCTATGATAATCACAAAACATAGTTATAGAATATATACAAAAAGAAATAAGAAAAATTTCAAACATTTCACTGTGAAAAAATCAACTAAACACACAAAAAGACAATAATGTAGAAAATGAGGGATGAAAAAGCCAAAAGGCATATTAAAAAAATATAAAGTAGTATAATTAAGTCTCTTATCAGTATTTTGAGACAGAGTCTTATTAAGTTGTGGCTACCTCTGTCCTCAAACTTGCAAGCGTCCCAAGTCACTAGGATTACAAATGTGTGCCATAGTTCCTGGTTCAAAAAAGCTTTTTGAGAAATGAAGAATGACATTCTACATTAATAAACAGGCAAACATAGCAGGAATATATGACAATTGTAAGTATTTATTAATCTAATAGCAGACCATTGGAATATAAAAATAAAAAATGGACAAAATTAATGGGAAGAACAGACAGCCCACAATAATGAGTGAAAATTTAAATATCTCACTCTCCATAATGGATGGGAAAAACAGACTGAAAATAATTTTCAAACAGATTATTTAAACAATACAATAAATAAACTGATCCAAAAGATATACATAGATTTTACTCAATAAGAATAATACACTCACTTTTCTCAACTGCACATGGGAACATTTTCCAGGATGCACTGTATCAAATATGTCTAATCCATGGCCCATAAGACACACATTGTTCAGGACACTTAGTAATGTGACACCACAAAATCTTTTCACATCATGTGCTTTTTGGCATTTATTTTCTTTGTGACTCTTCCTTATTATGTATATTCACTAAATATATTATATAATGTATGGGTGGCCAAAGACAATTCCTATTTATTCAATGTTGTCCAGGAAAGCCAAAAGGTTGGACACCTCTGAACTATGTGTTAACCCACAAAGTAAGTCTCAATAAGTTTAAAAAGATAGAAATCATATTATCTTTTCTAGCCACAATGAAATGAAGTTAAAAAACAACAGTAAAAAAATTTTGAATACTCACAAATCAGTGGAAATTAAATATGATGCTCTCAAACAACTAATAGACCAAAAAAAAAAAAAAAAAAAAAAAAAAAAAAAAAAAAAAAAAAAAAAAAAAAAAAAAAAAAAAAAAAAAAAAAAAAAAAAAAAAAAAAAAAAAAAAAAAAAAAAAAAAAAAAAAAAAAAAAAAAAAA